>BTPG01000003.1:216988518-217128887 GCA_036245525.1 Semisulcospira habei
TCTCTCTCTCTCTCTCTCTCTCTCTCTCTCTCTCTCTCTCTCTCTCTCTCTCTCTCTCTCTCTCTCTCTCTCTCTCAGGCCGTTTGTCTGAAGGACATCCCGCTACCTCTTTTACTTCCAGGGCCAAGCTGCACAGGCTTTAGAATCACATCTCTGCGCTGTGTACACACGGGGAGCGATGAGTGACGTTTACTGCTCTAAGGTTTTGTCTGATCAGTTTTCGCCCTGCAGGGCGCACAACTGGTCGGAAATTGCCTTTCTGCTTTCAGGGTCAATCAGTCGCTCCTACCGACTTGGCGCTGGAAGTAAAAAGGGTATGTGTGTACAAACCAGTGGGTCGCGCGCGCGCGTGTGTGTGTGTGTGTGTGTGTGTGTGTGTGTGTGTGTGTGTGTGTGTGTGTGTGTGTGTGTGTGTGTGTGTGTGTGTGTGTGTGTGTGTGTGATGGTATGAGTTTGCGTGAAGGTGTCATCAACTTCGCTTGTTAAATTGGCATCAACTCGGCGACGACTTACTCAGGTTAGCTGCTGATGGTTGTCACAGTTACGATTAACCGATTTTTCCATGACCACATCTGATGACAGAGACACATGAACGATGACCACATCTGATCATTAGTGCGATACTGCTCTGTGAAACAGTGTTTCTAGTACAGTGAACAAACCGTAAACTATCCGTGTAATTTGTTATTAATGACCGGAATCCGCTTTGTCGGACAGTCGGAACACCCGGCTCACCGTGCACGATCATTGCGTGAATTCTTTTGACTAGTAACCTTACTTAAGTTCTCAGGTGACTGAGATTATCGCCTGTCCTACATTTTCAATGAAAAGCGAGTGTGTTGTTATAACATAAGGACTTCGATACACTCGAATTCTGACATAAACGCTTTCTTTATAGCGGGTTTTTTCTGAGATCGTACACTTGTCGTTTCTTATTCTTTACTGCAAGCTTTTGTTTTTGTGTTCTTTGCGTGTGCTGTAATACACGGTTTCTGGCGTGAACCGCCGTTCAGCTGACGTACTGAGACTAAAGTCGAATAAGTCTTTATTTGGTTTCTCTGATATTTTACTTGTACATGTAATCTCTTTCCTGGTTTAACTGCGTAACCTTCTATTTGTATCCTGTACCTTAGTTTTGTCCCCTGGTTCTTTATCTTATTAGTCTTTATTTGTTTCATCTGATATTTTACTTGTACATGTAATTTCTTTCCTGGTTTAACTGCGTAACCTTCTACTATTTGTATCCTGTACCCTAGTTTTGTTTCCTGGTTTTTTACCTTATTATCTGAACATGATTTATACAACTATGAACAGACCCTCGAAAAAAGGCCAACAATTTCGTATCGGTCACCTAAATATCTACCACCTGGCAAACAAAGTTCAGGATGTCTTGTGTTTATGTTAATACCCCCAACTATTTCCATCTATTCGGTTTAACTGAGACTCGTTTGGCCGCCCACATCAGTGATGAAGCCATCGCCATCCCGAATTATTCTATTATCAGGAGAGACCCGTCAGTACAGGGTGAGACAGGTGTATCGGTATATATCCATCAATCCATTTTACACATAACCCGCAGGCGACAAGACCTAGAAACTGGTGATGTAGAATGTATTTGGGTAGAAATCAAAAACTCTAAATCCCCGCCCTTACTTGTTGGGTTTCTGTATCGAAACCCCGCAGCCACCTTTGAGTGGTACGATAGCTTTTTACACATGATTGATAAAACAGACATTCACAACAAAGATGTTCTCCTTCTTGGAGATTTTAATATTGACTTTCTTAAACCCCATCCATCATGGGAATGTACTACTACCCTTGTCGGTCTTCACCAATTGGTAACATCACCCACCAGAATTACGCCATCATCAGCCACTATTATAGACCATATTTATACCAACAAACCTCAAGCAGTTAGCAACACTCAAGTAAATAGTCTTAGTGTAAGTTACCACTATCCGGTTAGCTGCACATGGCTGTCAAAACTTCCAAAGCTAAAAAAGCAAGTCCACACTTGCATAACTTACAGATCGTTTAAAAACTTTAATGAAAGTGTTTTCTTGGCTGATTTAGCCACAGCACGATTCATCGACGTGTATAACGATAGTGACCCAAATAAAGCATTAGATACCTGGTACCGGATTTTTCTTGGTGTGCTGAACAAACACGCGCCTCTGAGACACAAAAGAGTGAAATACGCTACCGTTCCACCATGGCTGACTGCGGATCTAATCGAGGCAATGGAAATTAGAGACCAGCTGAGAAGCGAGAAGCGGTTTACTGAATACAAAACACAGCGTAATCGTGTTAAATATATGGTTTTAAATGCAAAGAGATCTCTTTTCGATAAAGTAGTTAAGCAAAGCAAAGACTCATCTACTGTATGGCGTGCCATTAATTTAGTAACTAGAGGTACACATAAAAATAGTGCGCCTTTATCACCCCACCTCACTGCAAATAGGTTTAATGACCACTTTACCTCTATAGCCGAATCGTTAATCCCACCAGGAACTAACTCATGTGAGTATGTTTGTCCAAACGCGCTAGTACACCACTGTAACCGGGAAAATACGGACAAAGAACCATTCACGATACCGCCTATAGCAGTCCACGAAGTGGGTAAATTAATTTCCTCGATGGAAAATAAAAAGTCATCCGGGCCTGATGAGATCAGCTCAAAAATTCTCAAAATATCTCTTCCATACATCGTCGAAAGTATTACATATATTTACAATCTCTGTATAAACCAAAACTCTTTTCCGGACGCATTTAAATACGCGAAAGTGATCCCCCTACCAAAATCAAAAGATCTGAGTGAAATCAACAACTTTCGCCCCATATCTCTATTACCTGTTTTGTCCAAGCCTTTAGAGCGGCACATCCATAAGCATCTATCTGAATACTTAGAAAACCAAAATCTCATCCATTCACTGCAGTCAGGCTTCAGACCAAACCATTCCTGTCACACTGCCTTGATAAGGATGGCAGATACCTGGTTATCATCTATTAATGATTCCAAACTAACTGGTGTAGTTTTCTTAGACTTCCGGAAAGCCTTTGACATGGTGAACCATGACATACTTATAAAGAAAATATCCTTATATACTAAAAGCGCAGCCGGGTTTTTCAAATCCTACCTAGAAAACAGAAGACAAAAAGTTCTCCTTAATGGTACATATTCTAGTCACTGCAAAGTAAAGCATGGCGTGCCCCAGGGCTCTATTTTAGGCCCTCTTTTATTCTGTTTGTTCATTAACGACCTTCCACTCACAATTAGTGATGATAGTGTTGCATGCGATATGTTCGCTGATGATGCTGCGATACACACTCCCGATAAGGATTTGTCAGTAATTGACACGCGCCTACAAAACACATTACAGGACATTAACAGCTGGTGCAGTAACAATTCCATGATCTTAAACCCTGCAAAGACTGAATGTATGGTTGTAAGTACCCGCCAAAAGCACCAGCTCGGCACTCTCTCACTCAGCTTGTCCCTTCAAGGCAAATCTATCAGCCAGGTAACGGAACATCGTCTTCTCGGCGTTACTGTAGATAACCAGTTTAAATGGCAATGCCATCTTAGTAATATATGTAAAACAATATCAAAGAAACTGTTTATTTTATCCAAGTTAAAACATATAGCTAATGTAGAAACACGAAAACTGTTCTTCAACGCCCACATCAGGTCACATATAGATTATGCTTCTACGGTGTGGGATGGCGCAAGCGAGGTCCAGTTAAAGAGACTGAACTCTCTTCATCGTAGAGCCGCGAAGCTTATCCTTTCAGACCCTAACTCAACAACGGATAATAAACTGAAAACCTTAGAAATTCTCCCCTTGAAAAAACATTTATTATACAATAAGGGAATAACGATGTTCAAAGTATTGAATAACAGACTCCCCGAGTATATAAAAAAAATGTTTTTCCTCCCGGCATCAACATACTCCAGATCAAGGCAGTCCATTACTGTGCCACGACCTAGAATCGATCTCTATAAGACAAGTTTAGCGTTCTCAGGTGCTAGCATGTGGAACACATTGCCCAAACATGTTACAACATCAACAACGCTTTCGTCTTTTAAAACCGCTCTCTTCAAGTACCTCACCTCAGCATCGTAAGATTTTCACAGCAACCTGCACTTGCAGTGTACGATTTTCCCCTTTCTAACTCTTCAATTCAGTTGTTTGGCATCCTGTCTCGGAAGACAATGGAGTATATGCGCTTGCTGGGTCAGTCACTGGAGTGACCTCTCCAGGGCGCAAGCCTGGGCGAAGTGTATGGAGATCCTGGGGTGCCCAGTCGTCAAGATCCCCCTCTCGGCCTCGCTGATGTATCCAAAGGAATGCAAAGCAGTACGTTTGGCACCAGTTTGGCTGCAGGAGCTGCCAGAACAGTGCGTGAATACAGGCAGCTGTCTGCCTTCGGGGCTCCACTCCTGATTTGAAGGGTTTACTCCCCCACATTTGGCCGTTGGATCCAACCTGATCTCCTCCGTCCTCTAGCCGTTGGCTGTCAGAAACAGCTCATCCGCCTAGTGGTGCAATGTGAACACCACCCCCTCACGTGGTTTAGCCCACCAGCTGAGGTGGTTTGCCAGGGTGTGGCGCTTGGAGCCAGCACGTGAGAGATTAAGGAGATGGATGAGGACCAGTGATGCCCGTCCGTCCTATGTAGGACGCAGCTGCCGAACAGCAAAGGTGCTACCTCTATCCAGAGCCCCCTACACCCCAATTCAGTTATATCTTCAGTTAATACAAGATGCTAATGCTGCATGTATTGTGTGTGTGTGTGTGTGTGTGTGTGTGTGTGTGTGTGTGTGTGTGTGTGTGTGTGTGTGTGTGTGTGTGTGTTTTGTGCTTGTGCTTGTGTTTATGAATGTATGTATGAAGATTTATACCTTTATAATTGTGTGTATGTGTGAGATTTGTTATGTTTATTTTCACTTTTTCAATGATTTCTTTTTTTAAAAACTTTATATTTCAATTTTTATTAGTTATATATTTAGTTTTTCCCAATTTAATGATAGTATTTTTGTGATTTGTGCATTATATGTAAAGTAGATTAGCAATGGCAAGTTCGAAAAATGGTTTCACCAAAACTTTCACCGTTGTAAAATAAAGAATCATTGTCATTGTCATTGTCATTGTCATTGTCTCTCTCTCTCTCTCTCTCTCTCTCTCTGTCTCTCTGTTGGTGTTTTTGCTGCACAGGCCTCGTACTCCATAACAGTCAGTCCCCAACGAACAGAATGCATCCTAAAATTTAGGGAGGCGGGACGCCGGCTGCCAAAAGTGATCGGTGACACTTGCCCCGTCTCTCGAGCAAATGTAAACAATACTGCAAGCATGGGCCCGGACTACATACTTGGTCCAACATGATGCCAAACGCTTTCCTCCTGTAAGAGGCATAAATCCTCATCAGTCCCCAGGCTGCAGTAACTGCAAGTCTCTTGTTGGTCCCATTGACGCTGATTTTGATCCTCGGTATGAGGGTGGTGCTGCAGACTGGGTCTAGATGTCTGTAGCCAGTTCTCTCTCAAACGCAGTTATATTCATATACTGTGGATGGAAGCAAAGGAAATGGCTTTACTGTTGTCAGTGCTGCCGGCTCGTACTGTTTGCAGAGATATGTGTATTTTTACATGATGTCCAAAATGTTGTGATGTGCTATGTTGTAATCGATGTGCCAGTGGTCTCTCGCACTCCCACATATAGCATTCATTCTTATTTCACGCTTACACAATCAGTAACTCGATCTTGTTTGTTCCCGTCTGGTAGTCGAAATCCACATCATGTAATTACTTGTATACTGACAACCACAATCTGTTTCTTGCTTTGTTTGTTGTTTTCTAGGCCAGCCGGGTGGAGGGATGGGGTGTCTATGACAATTTGACAAAAGTGTGTTGTAGTTGGTGTGGGACAAAACAGCCGTTCTCATTTTTCTTTCATTTTTATGTCCTGCACACTAAAGGTTGAATCAGTACTGCCAGAAAAAAACTGGTTCTTGTTGCTGTTCTGTGTTAGTCCTGCACGGGTTTATGACCTGTAATCCGGATTTACTAATTTTCTCTTTAATTTTTGAACTGCCAACTCACTTGTGGAAAATGCTAGATGATACAAAAGTAGCCTATCAAACAACTTTCAAAATGGTTTTGATTTTGACAGGAATATCAGAGGGAAACCAACAGAATGAAAAGATGGCAATTATCGTCACTTTATGGGCAAAAAATATACTTGAAGCTGATCCAGATGGTGATGCGTTATCACATTCCTCACAAAGAGCAGCAAAACTAGATCATTCAAACAGTACTCAAAGGCAGGCGTATTCAGTTCTGGATAAAGTTCGATCCATTGTAATGAAAGCTCTATGAGCCGGCTCAAATAGGGTAGAGTTGGACGTTGCACACGATTCCCGACAGTTTGCACGATATCATCGGGCAGCATGTGTGCCCACTGCATAGTATGATTGAAATTCTTTTTCCCCACATTGATTTTGTTGACTTAATAAATCACGGGCTGAGTATCTGAAAGCGTGCTATGCATATCGTTGTCTTGTTCCAATTTGTGACGCACTAAAGCGTTTCATAGTGAGGCCGCAAATTACATGTAAGATACAAAAAAAAACCTCTTAACGCTTTATTTTGGACATGACTGAAACGTCAGGACTTGACACTTTAGTTTGTATTTCCTTTCTCTCTGTGACTTGATAAAGCGCATGAGAACAGAACACGATGAATATTTACTGACATGTATGCCTTTCCCCGTAGATTCCCGGTACCATCCCCCCATTACGGACTACGAAAGATTGGTTTCTTGTGCAAGAAGAAGACTTGTCCTTTTTACTTTTTGATATTGTTAGGATGTCCGACGGTTACTTATTGCTGTATTTTAAAAAATGTAAGTCATGGATCTTCAGTTACGTGCACCTTTACTTTATTTTACAGATATTTACACAATTTATAATGACACTGTAGGTACTCAGCGATAAATGAAATCACACATTTATTCCTTAGCTACGGATCATTAGTGGTTTCTTTCATTCTTTTGTATCAGAGGGAAAAGCCCAACCTTCTGTATTTCTGCTCTGATTAATCTACGGGGGACCTAATGCCATTTTTTTAATAAAGTTGCTATTATTCTTTTCAGTGTGAAGTGTACTGTAACATCAGTGATCACTGAGACTGCATAATTGGCACTGGTAGTGATCGCACATCACAACATATATATAGCTTGCCTGTGCAGCTGATTGAATTAAATGTTACAGTAATAAATAATTAATCAAGTTCCGAAACTTTGTTCAGCCATGACAGTTAAAACCAAGTGGTGTGGCACTCTTTCTCCTTTACAGCATGCAGCATGTTGCACTGACTTCGAACCTAGGTTTCGAAGATAGCGTTTGTTTTTGTGGGTTGCGTTTTGTTTTGGTGCTGTGGTGTCGAAATGAAACGGGCTAAGCGATGGTAAAGTGAATGAAAATAAACGTGACAAACCTTTATCAAAACGCAAAAATGCACGAACAACTTTACACGTTTGCTTCAGGTTTAGGGGAAACATACAAGCTTATGTAGAACAAATAAAAAAGAACTCGTCGGCACACCGAAATTCACGGCAACGACTCCGCGTGTATCTTGTATCATGTCACAGTGTCGATCACGTGATTTGGGATACTTTACTGTTGAGTAACGATATTTGAGTTGGTTGTACATTGCTTTTAACGTCCTGACAGCAACAAGACTTTCTCAGGAAGTGTCTGCACTGCTAACGATATTTGAGCTGAAGGCAAGCTTTTTCGTAATTGTTTCTTCTCTTAATATAATTAAGTGTGAAATTTTACTTAAAAACTAAAATGAAATCCTTTTAAGTGACATATACTGCATACTACCACTGAATACAGGACCAAAATGAAGCCCGTGTAAACTACTCATCCCCAGTGAACATGGCTGCGACAGTCCTGGTTTCGTCTGCAGCCGTACTGGAAACAAAATGTGCTACAGAAAAATGTCTCCATCCTCCGAATGCGCACTGCTTTTATTCATACTAGACTTCATTCTATACCCAAACCTTTGTTACTCTCTAGAAAATCACAATCTCGTAAACGGCTGATCGTCTATGAAGGGCAGCAGCTAGACTATAATCCCATTGCATCATATAGTGTGCAATGTCAAACACATCTTTACTGACACACTTATGATAATGTATGCCTTTCGGCCTGATTTAAAAATATTTTTTTTTAAAAACTGATATTGTTCCTCAAACATGGAAAGCAAATTGCGGAATAAGTAAGGTTTGTCAAGTTGCAAGAGTGAGTCTATGAAATCTGCAAGAGGTACAGATCTTTATAAGAACTCGCCACGAAAGGCTATTTATGAGAATCTATGCCTTTAGCTTGATTTTGTTGTGTTTGTGACTGACATCGTTCCTCAAACTGAGGAAATGGATGCGGACTAAGTAACGACTGTAGTCTGTGCAAGAAACCAGTCCACATCTGCAAGGGGCATGGATACTCATGATCCCCTCTGCTTGATTGATTGATTGATTGTACATTGCTTAACGTCCCGACAGCAACAAGGCTTTCTCAGGACGTTCCTGCACTGCTTGTGAAAAAAAAAACTAAACAGAACATTGAATGTATGTCGCCAACCGGTCAAATACGTTAAATAAACCTAACACATGGGGCCTAAATAAAGGTAAGACCATTTAGCAACACACATCCAATATCAAGAGCTACAGGCAGTGCAGACAGTAGGGAGAGTTTTAAAAAGGCAAATACAGGTGAATGGACAAAGGGTAGACAGAAACACATGCCCCAGAATAGAGAGAAAAACCCACCCTGTGGGGCTGACCAGGGTGACCCTGGGAACTAAAAACTACCTAACCCCACCCAAGTCCTCCAGGGCAGACCCGGGTGGGGTCCCTCTGCTTGAGGGCTCATGAGAATCTATACCTCTTACTGGTGTCATTCACGCTGATGTTTCTCAAACTTAGTCTAACTGAAACAGGGCCGTCTTGACTGTGACCAGATGTCAGGCAAGCACCGCGGAAACATAAACAGTGCGAGTTAGCAGGCCGGAGTTATAAAGATGTGTTGACAGGTTTCACAACTGAGCCGACTTCTAGACCACGCCCACAAACGGCACGTGCGGCGATTAAACTGAGTAGAACTTCATGGTCCCAAAGACTTTGTTTTTAGCTACTTTCAGCACCACGCCGGCAACTATCTCGTTGGTTAGTTGACGGTTTCTGGCTTGGAAAAGTTTCCGGCAACCGGACGCTGATCTGTCCCAGACATTCAGGATGACTGACCGAAGTCACCGACCCGCCCAAACCGACTTGTTTTCATCCCTACGTCACACGACCAATCACTCACTTTAGCGACTGAAAACCGTACCATCTGACCTTGCTACAAAAACCCTTGTAGCGACTAATGGCAGACTTTTTATAGCCCTCTTCTGAGGCGTCATGGATGCCAGTTTTGTTCTACAAAAAGATCACCAACACGTTCTATAGTACAAAGTTATTAGAGTTGTTCGAAACAACAGGCACACAACTGGAAACGGCAACGTCGAGAAAGATTTTGAATTACGTCATAAGTCTATTAATATGTATAATGTATATTCATTGGACGTCAGTCATGTCTGGCGTGATCCAGGTCGGACGATTTCTACTTGATTTCTTTTACGAAAATGGTGGAGGAATGAAAACAAACACGTTATTGGTAACAAGGGTGTGCTGCACAGACCCGTGCAGGCCTTTTGGAGGTCAAAGGAACCAATGTACCTTCGGCCTTCGGGGGTCAATGGTTTCTCTGACCTCCCTCATCCCTGCAAGGGTCCGTGTAGCAAACCCTTGCTACCAATAACTTATTGCGTCTAACATCACATTCTGGCAATTGTGTCATGAGAAAATGTTGGTCGTCATGCCATCGTGATATATATCTTTAACATTGTGTGACGCACACGCAACAAAAGGAAAGCGTTGTAACGGACAATGACGACACAAAATAAAGACCTGAAACTATCTCAGTGTAAAATCAAGTTGATTTGATTGAGCCCTAAGACCTAACATGTCAGTTATGTTATCCGAAATAATTGTATTGTCACGTAGTAATGGAAACGTTAGAAGTAATAATCCCAGTGCGCAAAGGCCTTGGGGCCGCCTTGCCCGCCCGATGGTCTGCGGTGCTGGACCTCATGACTGTAAGCTGTGACGTCTAAATTGACAGATCATTAGACATCGCTCCGCATTTTCTGATTTTGTTTCAGTTTTATGGGGATGGCGTGGAGCGGTTCGAGAGTGCAGTGCAAACAGAGTTACGGCGCCTGACGTCCCTCATTGAGGACAAGGCCGGAGAGGAGATCGACCTTGACCGTTATCTGAATTACTCCGTAGTGTCTGTGCTGCATATTTTGGTAAATAAATACGGTATCATGTGATATCAAATGTCGTCAACAACATGTATCAAACATAATTATACAAAAATCACATCTTCATCAATAACATTACAGTGCTGTAACCTCGGCTTTCGCTTCCGGGTATGCAACGTGTCATCGGGCCGATGTCGGCCTGCATTGTCACTGTAGTTTGACTTCCTCAGGCTGGGTCAAATCTCACTAGAAAGCCATCCTATGCCACTGACATCTGACAGAGGGTTTTGTTAGGTTCCATTCATTAACCCTTTTAGTCCCTAGGTCCAATTTGTCAAATTTTGGAGGTGTTGCCTAACGACTATGTACCAGGTGCATGAGATGGATTGACCATGATAATTTAAGGGTGGTGCTAAAGGCGCCAAACTAACCTGGCACTACCCTTGAATTATCATGGTCGATCCATCTCCTGCTGTAGGGACTAACTGGGTTAAACAACATGTGACGTAATGCAGCGAAAATAGTCTAGCCTTTGTGTGTCTTTTCCTCTGTAGATGACTGGCGAATCCCCAACACCGGACACAGTGCAGGTGATGGAGGACTTCCTCAGTGCCGTGAACTCCATGTTCAGCGTGAGCACCGACACCCTCCTCCTGACCTTCCCCTTCCTGCGCTTCGTGCCGGGGACCTACTACAAGGACCTTTGCCAGAGACTGGTCACCTCGCGGCACAGGCTCCTTGACGACTTTTTCACCAAGGCAAAAGTGAGCAAACAGTCACTAATCAAAATGATGTTTAGTTTAACCCTATGGCTGTCGGTAGCGGGTTTTGTCGGGATGATTCCTGCAGGAATACCGACACCATGACATTCAGCAGGAATAACAACACCATGACATCCTGCAGGAATAAGAACACCATGACATCCTGCAGGAATAAGAACACCATGACATCCTGCAGGAATACCAACACCATGACATCCAGCAGGAATAACAACACCATGACATCCTGCAGGAATAACAACACCCTGACATCCAGCAGGAATAACAACACCATGACATCCTGCAGGAATAACAACACCATGACATCCTGCAGGAATAACAACACCATGACATCCTGCAGGAATAACAACACCATGACATCCTGCAGGAATAACAGCACCCTGTCATCCTGCAGGAATAACAACACCATGACATCCTGCAGGAATACCAACACCATGACATCCTGCAGGAATACCAACACCATGACATCCTGCAAAAAAGAATAACAACACCCTGACATCCTGCAGGAATAACAACACCCTGACATCCTGCAGGAATAACAACACCCTGACATCCTGCAGGAATACCAACACCATGACATCCTGCAGGAATAACAACACCCTGACATCATGCAGGAATAACAACACCCTGACATCCTGCTGGAATAACAACACCCTGACATCCTGCAGGAATAACAACACATTGACATCCTGCAGGAATAACAACACCCTGACATCCTGCAGGAATACCAACACCATGACATCCAGCAGGAATAACAACACCATGACATCCTGCAGGAATAACAACACCATGACATCCTGCAGGAATAACAGCACCCTGACATCCTGCAGGAATAACAACTCCATGACATTCTACAGGAATAACAGCACCCTGACATCCTGCAGGAATAACAACACCATGACATCCTGCAGGAATAACAACATCATGACATTCTGCAGGAATAACAACACCCTGACATCCTGCAGGAATAACAACACCTAGACATCCTGCAGGAATAACAACAGCCTGACATCCTGCAGGAATAACAGCACCCTGATATCCTGCAGGAATAACAGCACCCTGACATCCTGCAGGAATAACAACAGCCTGACATCCTGAAGGAATAACAACACTCTGACATCCTGCAGCAATAACAACACCCTGACATCCTGCAGGAATAACAACACCATGACTTCCTGCAGGAATAACAACAGCATGACATCCTGCAGGAGTAACAACAGCATGACATATGACATCCTGCAGGAATAACAACACCATGACATCCTGCAGGAATAACAACACCCTGACAATCTGCAGGAATAACAACACCCTGACATCCTGCAGGAATAACAACACCCTGACATCCTGCAGGAATTATAATACCCTGACATCCTGCAGGAATAACAACACCCTGACATCCTGCAGGAATAACAATACCCTCACATCCTGCAGGAATAACAATACCCTGACATCCTGCAGGAATAACAACACGCTGACATCCTGCAGGAATAACAACACCATGACATCCTGCAGGAATAACAACACCATGACATCCTGCAGGAATAACAACACGCTGACATCCTGCAGGAATAACAACACCATGATATCCAGCAGGAATCATCCTGACAAAACCCGCTACCGGGAGCCAAAGGGTTAAGAGTTGATGGAAACAGTTAACTCATTCAGCCCCGACACACAACAGCAAGACATGGATCGAGTATTATTGTCCAAGGGTAGTGCCAAAATAGCATGGCGCCCATAGGCGCCAAGCTATTCTGGCACCACCCTTGTGGACTATCATGCTCGATTTGTCTCTAGAATTGTAATACAGTCCTTCTGAGGGCAACTTCACAATGTGTGGATTTCTGTCCTGGGGCAGAATGCGTTAAGTGAACTTTGATCCCAGATTCACATTGATAAATCTACAGGACAGTTAGTACATCATTCTTACATTTAGATTTTATCTCTATCTATATCCCGTTGTCTTGCCGACCTTTGGGGCACCACTGATGACTTGGCAACCAGCTCCCTCCATTCTTCTCTGTTTTCTGATATTCTTAGCGTATCGCCCAGCTTCATTCCTGTCCACTCTGATATTGTCCTCCCATCTATTCCTCTGTCTTCCTCTCCTTCGTCCTCCTTGCATATTGTCTTGCAGGATTGTTTTGGCAAGCCCTGCTGAACGCGTGACATGCCCATACCACTTCAGTTTGCGTTTTTTCACGATTGGCTGATAGGTCTTCATAGGGCCCGATGGCTTGCCTGATTCTGTTTTCCACTTCCTCGTTCGTGATGTGATGTTTGTATGAAATGTCAAGCAGCCATCGAAAACAACTCATTTCAGTGGCTTTTATCCTCTTTTCAGGGTCTGCTGTGGAGGTTCATGACTCGCAGGCATACAAGAACACTGAGATGACTAAGGAGCGCATCAGTCTGATCTTGGAGCAGAGTGTGATGTTTCTGTCCTTCCATAAATGGTCTTCAATCTTGTCAGTGCTGTTGTCTGCGCAATCCTGGACAGTATTTCTGGTTTTTATCCCTCATCTGTCACAATGGTTCCTAAGTATTTGAATTTATTAACTGTTTCCAGTTTTTGGCTTTCAATCATGAGTCAGTGCAATGCCACTGGTGTTATTGGTCATCAGTTTGGTCTTCTCTGCACTGATTTCCATCCCATATGCAATGGCTGTACTGTCCAGCTTTTCCACCAGCTGAGCTAACTCCTTCTCTGTTCTTGCAAGACCATCAATGTCATCCGCAAAGCGCAAGTTCGTGATTGTTCTGCCTCCAATACTGACAGTTCCTTCATGATCTTTCAGAGCGTCTGTCATGATTCTTTCCATGAAGATGTTGAAAAGAGTAGGTGAGAGCAAGCAGCCTTGTCTGACTCCGACTGTATTCCTAAACCAGTTTCTTATTTTGCCGTTGAAGTAGACTGCGCTAGTGGCCTTGTTGTAAAGGTTTGCTATGACTTTGATCAGGTTTGCATTGATGTTGTATAGCTTCATGGTGGACCAAAGGGCTGCATGCCACACGCTGTCAAGCGCTTTCTTACAATCCACAATGACATGATAGAGGTCTTGCTAGTGCTGGAGGTACCTCTCACATAGAACTCTCAGGTTGAAGATCTGCTCAGTTGTGCTGCACCCTGGTCTGAAGCCTGCCTGTTCCTCAGCTATGATTTCCTCTGCCTGTGGCTTCAGCCTGTTCAGTAGGATCTTTAACATGACTTTGCTTGGGTGGCATATAAGACTGATCGTACGATAATTCTGGCATTGATGTAAGTTGCCTTTTTTGGGGAGAGTTATTATAAGTGATTGAGTCCATGGTGTGGGCCAATCCCCTGACTGCCAAATCTTATTGCAGATTGTTAGTAAGGCGCTTGATCTTCTCCCCCTTCTTGGACTAGCTCTGCAGGAATGTTGTCTGCTCCTGCTGCCTTCCCTTTTTTCACCGACTTCACTGCAGCCTCTACTTCTTCTCGGATGATGGGATAGTTGCCATTGTTGGTCACGGGTGCGTTAGCAAGTATAGATTAATCCATATAAAAGGGAATCCAGAGTAAGCATGTGGCTGCCAAGCATGTAAAATGAAACGGAAATCCCATGGAAGAAACACGCTTAGAAACACAGTTTGTGTTGTACTCATCCTATCCAAGCGTGTTTCTTTCTTTGCTGGAGATTTCCAGTAAAATAAAATTTTAAACGTATTCGAAATAGTGCCTGTTGTTACACCCCAAGCTGTGGCACGCCCCCAACCAGTACACAAGAATCTTTCCGGTCTAGAGTAGTCTTGCAATGGAGTCATGCTCCATGGTAATTGGTTGATCATTTGGGACGGCGCCATTTACAAACTGATTTGTAAGGATCTTGATCTAGATCTGGAAAATCAAATGACGTTTTAATGGGTCTTAGTTACAGAACGCTGTCTCAATTTAGCGATATGCAATTTTTAAAAAATCCGCAAAAGGCGCACATTCTGAAAGTCCGAATGACGTCATAACGGGGCGGTCCGTGGCGCAGTGGTTAAGGCGCCTGCCACCAATGCCAAAGGTGCGAGGTTCGAAAACGGGTTCCGGCGTCGGACTTTTCTACTCTGGTACGTGTCACCGTTAATTCGGGCGGACCGTCGGGGGTTCTTTCTCCGGGTACTCCGGTTCTTCCACCCCCCTCCCACCCCCCACCCCCCACTCCCCCCCCCCCCCCACCCCCACTTTGGTACCGGTTTCAGGCCACTTTATAAATTTCAAATACAAGCGATCAAAATTTTCTGTAACTTCAGTAGCTGAGCTGACCCTTCGTCTGTCTTGAACTGTGTTTGTCTTTGGAGTAAATTCGTGTCTGTCACGTGAGTGTGCGTGTTGGGTTTCAGTTCGCGGCGCTTTGAGTCGAATCGCCCAAAAATTGAGAAAAAGCGCCTATATAATACCGGTATTATTATTATTATTATTATTATTATTATTATTATTATTATAAAGACAAAACATTAGGTGGGCACTTTTCTGCTTATTTCAAACAAACTGATCTATAAAACCGTCAAATCTGCACCACATGTTTTAAAAATATTTTGTACGTAAGCAATCATCCCCTAAGTCTGCACATCATGACACCCCATATATTATGTCCACTGGTCACGTGATGAATTCGAGATCGGAAGACCTTCTGTGTACGGGCTGGGGCGTGCCACAGCTTGGGGTGTACCACCTGTAAATAATCAACCACATTCCATGACTTTGTAGATTAGCCCCGACGAGACCTCAGTTTGTTCAGGCGACATTTGCACATAGTGTATTTGACACCGGCAGGCCACATACAAGCCCGGCCAGGAAAGAGGCGTTGTCGACGCCATGTTGGCTGAACAACTCAAGGAAGACAACCAGTGGCTCAAAGACGATAACATCCGGGGTCTCATTATCGACTTCAATGCCTCAGGTGAAATTAGCAGTTGCTGAGAAATATCACTTGGCCCATCCATCCATCCATTCATCCCATAAATTTGTTCATCCGTCTATCCGTCCACTTAATTTCCATCCATTCATCCATCCATCCACCCATCCATCCATTCATCCATCCATCCATCCATCCATTCATCCCGTAAATTTGTTTATCCGTCTATCCGTCCACTTAATTTCCATCCATCCATCCATCCATCCATCCCATAAATTTGTTCATCCGTCTATCCGTCCACTTAATTTCCATCCATCCATCCATCTTTTGTCAGAACTTTCAAAGGGACCATGTAAGCATTCTCATGCTTTGACAGAAGCCACCCAGTAAGCAAAAGGCCGTCGGCCCGACGTCGGCCGCTGTTGGCTCGCGCACGGCTGTGTTTGTGTGTCTGTGCACGGCTGTGTTTGTGTGTCTGCGCACGGCTGTGTTTGTGTGTCTGCGCACGGCTGTGTTTGTGTGTCTGTACACGGCTGTGTTTGTGTGTCTGTGCACGGCTGTGTTTGTGTGTCTGTGCACGGCTGTGTTTGTGTGTCTGTGCACGGCTGTGTTTGTGTGTCTGCGCACGGCTGTGTTTGTGTGTCTGTACACGGCTGTGTTTGTGTGTCTGTGCACGTCTGTGTTTGTGTGTCTGCGCACGGCTGTGTTTGTGTGTCTGTGCACGTCTGTGTTTGTGTGTCTGCGCACGTCTGTGTTTGTGTGTCTGTGCACGGCTGTGTTTGTGTGTCTGTACACGGCTGTGTTTGTGTGTCTGTACACGTCTGTGTTTGTGTGTCTGCGCACTTCTGTGTTTGTGTGTCTGTGCACGGCTGTGTTTGTGTGTCTGTGCACGGCTGTGTTTGTGTGTCTGTGCACGGCTGTGTTTGTGTGTCTGTACACGGCTGTGTTTGTGTGTCTGTACACGTCTGTGTTTGTGTGTCTGCGCACGTCTGTGTTTCTGTGTCTGTGCACGGCTGTGTTTGTGTGTCTGTGCACGGCTGTGTTTGTGTGTCTGTGCACGGCTGTGTTTGTGTGTCTGTGCACGGCTGTGTTTATGTGTCTGTGCACGGCTGTGTTTGTGTGTCTGTGCACGGCTGTGTTTGTGTGTCTGTGCACGTCTGTGTTTGTGTGTCTGCGCACGTCTGTGTTTGTGTGTCTGCGCACGTCTGTGTTTGTGTGTCTGCGCACGGCTGTGTTTGTGTGTCTGTGCACGGCTGTGTTTGTGTGTCTGTGCACGGCTGTGTTTGTGTGTCTGTACACGGTTGTGTTTGTGTGTCTGTACACGTCTGTGTTTGTGTGTCTGCGCACGTCTGTGTTTCTGTGTCTGTGCACGGCTGTGTTTGTGTGTCTGTGCACGGCTGTGTTTGTGTGTCTGCGCACGGCTGTGTTTGTGTGTCTGTGCACGGCTGTGTTTGTGTGTCTGTGCACGGCTGTGTTTGTGTGTCTGTGCACGGCTGTGCGTGGGCCAACGGCGGCCGACGTCGGCCCGATGGCCTTTGCGCACTGGGCAACGGATTTCGCGGTATTATGAGGTTTGTACTTTTCCGTTGGGACTGGTCCATATAATCTTACCCGGGGTAGGTTTTCCCTTTTTTCCTTTCAAGGAAAAGTATTTTGGAATATCGTATGAAAACGGGATTTTTATCTGACATGCTTTTACGACAGTGTCGTTTTAGTGGGCACAGAAAATGGTTTTAAGTACAAAACAACCAAATCTTTTGCAGGTTATTACATCGTAGGTTGGTCTTGTTCGTGGCGGGGTTTTTTGGGGGGTTTATTTAGTCATTTCTTTCCAGCGTATCAGAGAGAGAGAGAGTCCCAACAGAAAAAAAACAACCCTCATATTTGCCGCGTGTATTTTGGTCTGGTGAAGACGTCTGACATATACCCTGTCTGTACACCTGTGCAACTGGAGGAAGGGGTGGGGGGAGGGTTGGGGTTGGGGTTGGGGTGAGCAAGAGGCCACTTTTGTCAACCAGTGAGCCAGAAAAGAAAGCCGCACAACCAGTCGCTGGTTCGATTGCTCTCCAGTACGCAACGGCCATCAGGCCGACATCGGCCGTCGTTGGCCCGCGCACGGCCGTGCGCGGACCAACGCCGGCCCGATGGCCTTTTGAGCACTGCGTCACTCATCCAGCCATCACTCACATTGACGCACGCACTCATCCACTAAATGTTGTTGTGTGTGAAGCCTACCTCCCCTGGCTAAACACGATGAAAGGGCTGTTCCTCTTCCTGCTTCATCACCCGGAAGTCGGGCAAAAAATCCAGAAGGAGGTTGATGACGTCATCGGCGATCGGCCCCCGCGTGTGGAGGACATAAGTAGGCTCCCTTACACAGAGGCCGTCATCCTGGAGACACTGCGCTGTACGTCGATTGTCCCCCTTGGAATACCCCACCAGGCCAGAGAAGACGTTCTCGTGGAAGGGCTGACCATTCCCAAGGGAGCCATGGTAACGGCAGTTCGCTGCATGTACACCCATCACCACCCCCTGTTTAACCCCTTGGCTGCTACTGACGATACCGTACCGCAGACAAGACACGTGTGTGGTCTTTCCGCCGAGCGGCTCCGTCAGTTAACCCTTTTCGTCCTGATACACCCACTGCTGGAATGACATTTGACCGATAGTACAAGGGTGGTGCCAGAATAGCTTGGCGCCTCAGGCGCCAAGCTGTTCTGGCACCACCCTTGAACAAAACAGTTTGTCTATCTCTTAATCTGTCATGTATTCTTAATAGAACAATAAGCCAATTTGGCACAATCAGCCTGAGGGTGTACCGGGATAACAGGGAGGGTTTACACCGGATGAATCCCAACAGCAAACGAGAACCACGTCGACGGCGGGTAACAAACGTATATTGTAAGCACAGACGACACCCCAAACATCTCCAAGTGGCATTGATCCTCATGCGCCCAGAGGGCTCATGAGGAGCTATGCCTCTTGGAGATGTTTAGTGTGTTGTCTCTGTTCATAGCAGGCTCGTGAGGGTTATGCCTCTTGGAGATGTTTAGTGTATTGTCTCTGCCATAAGTGGCTCGCGAAGGTTATGCCTCTTGGAGATGTTTAGTGTATTGTCTCTGCCATAAGTGGCTCGCCAAGGTTATGCCTCTTGGAGATGTTTAGTGTGTTGTCTCTGCCATAAGTGGCTCGCGAAGGTCATGCCTCTTGGAGATGTTTAGTGTACTGATTGTCGATGCTCATAAGTGACTCGCGAAGGTTATGCCTCTTGGAGATGTTTAGTATATTGTCTCTGCTCATAAGTGGCTCGCGAAGGTTATGCCTCTTGGAGATGTTTAGTGTGTTGTCTCTGCTCATAAGTTGCTCGCGAAGGTTATGCCTCTTGGAGATGTTTAGTGTATTGTCTCTGCCATAAGTGTCTCGCGAAGGTTATGCCTCTTGGACATGTTTAGTGTGTTGTCTCTGCTCATAAGTGGCTCGCGAAGGTTATGCCTCTTGGACATGTTTAGTGTATTGTCTCTGCTCATAAGTGGCTCGCGAAGGTTATGCCTCTTGGAGATGTTTAGTGTATTGTCTCTGCTCATAAGTGGCTCGCTAAGGTCATGCCTCTTGGAGATGTTTAGTGTATTGTCTCTGCTCATAAGTGGCTCGCGAAGGTTATGCCTCTTGGAGATGTTTAGTGTATTGTCTCTGCTCATAAGTGGCTCGCTAAGGTCATGCCTCTTGAAGATGTTTAGTGTATTGTCTCTGCTCATAAGTGGCTCGCTAAGGTCATGCCTCTTGGAGATGTTTAGTGTATTGTCTCTGCTCATAAGTGGCTCGCGAAGGTTATGCCTCTTGGAGATGTTTAGTGTATTGTCGATGCTCATAAGTGGCTCGCGAAGGTTATGCCTCTTGGAGATGTTTAGTGTATTGTCGATGCTCATAAGTGGCTCGCTAAGGTCATGCCTCTTGGAGATGTTTAGTGTATTGTCTCTGCTCATAAGTGGCTCGCGAAGGTTATGCCTCTTGGAGATGTTTAGTGTATTGTCTCTGCTCATAAGTGGCTCGCGAAGGTTATGCCTCTTGGAGATGTTTAGTGTATTGTCTCTGCTCATAAGTGGCTCGCTAAGGTCATGCCTCTTGGAGATGTTTAGTGTATTGTCTCTGCTCATAAGTGGCTCGCGAAGGTTATGCCTCTTGGAGATGTTTAGTGTATTGTCTCTGCTCATAAGTGGCTCGCTAAGGTCATGCCTCTTGGAGATGTTTAGTGTATTGTCTCTGCTCATAAGTGGCTCGCTAAGGTCATGCCTCTTGGAGATGTTTAGTGTATTGTCTCTGCTCATAAGTGGCTCGCGAAGGTTATGCCTCTTGGAGATGTTTAGTGTATTGTCGATGCTCATAAGTGGCTCGCGAAGGTTATGCCTCTTGGAGATGTTTAGTGTATTGTCGATGCTCATAAGTGGCTCGCTAAGGTCATGCCTCTTGGAGATGTTTAGTGTATTGTCTCTGCTCATAAGTGGCTCGCGAAGGTTATGCCTCTTGGAGATGTTTAGTGTATTGTCTCTGCTCATAAGTGGCTCGCGAAGGTTATGCCTCTTGGAGATGTTTAGTGTATTGTCTCTGCTCATAAGTGGCTCGCGAAGGTTATGCCTCTTGGAGATGTTTAGAGTATTGTCTCTGCTCATAAGTGGCTCGCTAAGGTCATGCCTCTTGGAGATGTTTAGTGTATTGTCTCTGCTCATAAGTGGCTCGCTAAGGTCATGCCTCTTGGAGATGTTTAGTGTATTGTCTCTGCTCATAAGTGGCTCGCGAAGGTTATGCCTCTTGGAGATGTTTAGTGTATTGTCGATGCTCATAAGTGGCTCGCGAAGGTTATGCCTCTTGGAGATGTTTAGTGTATTGTCGATGCTCATAAGTGGCTCGCTAAGGTCATGCCTCTTGGAGATGTTTAGTGTATTGTCTCTGCTCATAAGTGGCTCGCGAAGGTTATACCTCTTGGAGATGTTTAGTGTATTGTCTCTGCTCATAAGTGGCTCGCGAAGGTTATGCCTCTTGGAGATGTTTAGTGTATTGTCTCTGCTCATAAGTGGCTCGCGAAGGTTATGCCTCTTGGAGATGTTTAGAGTATTGTCTCTGCTCATAAGTGGCTCGCGAAGGTTATGCCTCTTGGAGATGTTTAGTGTATTGTCGATGCTCATAAGTGGCTCGCGAAGGTTATGCCTCTTGGAGATGTTTAGTGTATTGTCGATGCTCATAAGTGGCTCGCTAAGGTCATGCCTCTTGGAGATGTTTAGTGTATTGTCTCTGCTCATAAGTGGCTCGCGAAGGTTATGCCTCTTGGAGATGTTTAGTGTATTGTCTCTGCTCATAAGTGGCTCGCGAAGGTTATGCCTCTTGGAGATGTTTAGTGTATTGTCTCTGCTCATAAGTGGCTCGCGAAGGTTATGCCTCTTGGAGATGTTTAGAGTATTGTCTCTGCTCATAAGTGGCTCGCGAAGGTTATGCCTCTTGGAGATGTTTAGAGTATTGTCTCTGCTCATAAGTGGCTCGCGAAGGTTATGCCTCTTGGAGATGTTTAGTGTATTGTCGATGCTCATAAGTGGCTCGCGAAGGTTATGCCTCTTGGAGATGTTTAGTGTATTGTCGATGCTCATAAGTGGCTCGCTAAGGTCATGCCTCTTGGAGATGTTTAGTGTATTGTCTCTGCTCATAAGTGGCTCGCGAAGGTTATGCCTCTTGGAGATGTTTAGTGTATTGTCTCTGCTCATAAGTGGCTCGCGAAGGTTATGCCTCTTGGAGATGTTTAGTGTATTGTCTCTGCTCATAAGTGGCTCGCGAAGGTTATGCCTCTTGGAGATGTTTAGAGTATTGTCTCTGCTCATAAGTGGCTCGCGAAGGTTATGCCTCTTGGAGATGTTTAGAGTATTGTCTCTGCTCATAAGTGGCTCTCGAAGGTTATGCCTCTTGGAGATGTTTAGTGTATTGTCGATGCTCATAAGTGGCTCGCGATGGTTATGCCTCTTGGAGATGTTTAGTGTATTGTCGATGCTCATAAGTGGCTCGCTAAGGTCATGCCTCTTGGAGATGTTTAGTGTATTGTCTCTGCTCATAAGTGGCTCGCGAAGGTTATGCCTCTTGGAGATGTTTAGTGTATTGTCTCTGCTCATAAGTGGCTCGCGAAGGTTATGCCTCTTGGAGATGTTTAGTGTATTGTCTCTGCTCATAAGTGGCTCGCGAAGGTTATGCCTCTTGGAGATGTTTAGAGTATTGTCTCTGCTCATAAGTGGCTCGCGAAGGTTATGCCTCTTGGAGATGTTTAGTGTATTGTCTCTGCTCATAAGTGGCTCGCGAAGGTTATGCCTCTTGGAGATGTTTAGAGTATTGTCTCTGCTCATAAGTGGCTCGCGAAGGTTATGCCTCTTGGAGATGTTTAGAGTATTGTCTCTGCTCATAAGTGGCTCGCGAAGGTTATGCCTCTTGGAGATGTTTAGTGTATTGTCGATGCTCATAAGTGGCTCGCGAAGGTTATGCCTCTTGGAGATGTTTAGTGTATTGTCGATGCTCATAAGTGGCTCGCTAAGGTCATGCCTCTTGGAGATGTTTAGTGTATTGTCTCTGCTCATAAGTGGCTCGCGAAGGTTATGCCTCTTGGAGATGTTTAGTGTATTGTCTCTGCTCATAAGTGGCTCGCGAAGGTTATGCCTCTTGGAGATGTTTAGTGTATTGTCTCTGCTCATAAGTGGCTCGCGAAGGTTATGCCTCTTGGAGATGTTTAGAGTATTGTCTCTGCTCATAAGTGGCTCGCGAAGGTTATGCCTCTTGGAGATGTTTAGAGTGTTGTCTCTGCTCATAAGTTGCTCGCGAAGGTTATGCCTCTTGGAGATGTTTAGTGTATTGTCTCTGCTCATAAGTGGCTCGCGAAGGTTATGCCTCTTGGAGATGTTTAGTGTATTGTCTCTGCTCATAAGTGGCTCGCGAAGGTTATGCCTCTTGGAGATGTTTAGAGTGTTGTCTCTGCTCATAAGTGGCTCGCGAAGGTTATGCCTCTTGGAGATGTTTAGTGTATTGTCTCTGCTCATAAGTGGCTCGCGAGGGTCTATGCCTCTTGGAGATGTTTAGTGTATTGTCTCTGCTCATAAGTGGCTCGCTAAGGTCATGCCTCTTGGAGATGTTTAGTGTATTGTCTCTGCTCATAAGTGGCTCGCGAAGGTTATGCCTCTTGGAGATGTTTAGAGTGTTGTCTCTGCTCATAAGTGGCTCGCGAAGGTTATGCCTCTTGGAGATGTTTAGTGTATTGTCTCTGCTCATAAGTGGCTCGCGAGGGTCTATGCCTCTTGGAGATGTTTAGTGTATTGTATCTGCTCATAAGTGGCTCGCGAGGGTCTATGCCTCTTGGAGATGTTTAGTGTATTGTCTCTGCTCATAAGTGGCTCGCTAAGGTCATGCCTCTTGGAGATGTTTAGTGTATTGTCTCTGCTCATAAGTGGCTCGCGAAGGTTATGCCTCTTGGAGATGTTTAGAGTGTTGTCTCTGCTCATAAGTGGCTCGCGAAGGTTATGCCTCTTGGAGATGTTTAGTGTATTGTCTCTGCTCATAAGTGGCTCGCGAGGGTCTATGCCTCTTGGAGATGTTTAGTGTATTGTCTCTGCTCATAAGTGGCTCGCGAGGGTCTATGCCTCTTGGAGATGTTTAGAGTATTGTCTCTGCTCATAAGTGGCTCGCGAGGGTCTATGCCTCTTGGAGATGTTTAGTGTATTGTCTCTGCTCATAAGTGGCTCGCGAGGGTCTATGCCTCTTGGAGATGTTTAGAGTATTGTCTCTGCTCATAAGTGGCTCGCGAAGGTTATGCCTCTTGGAGATGTTTAGAGTATTGTCTCTGCTCATAAGTGGCTCGCGAGGGTCTATGCCTCTTGCAGATGTTTAGTGTATTGTCTCTGCTCATAAGTGGCTCGCGAGGTTCTATGCCTCTTGGAGATGTTTAGTGTATTGTCTCTGCTCATAAGTGGCTCGCGAGGGTCTATGCCTCTTGGACATGTTTAGAGTATTGTCTCTGCTCATAAGTGGCTCGCTAAGGTCATGCCTCTTGGAGATGTTTAGTGTATTGTCTCTGCTCATAAGTGGCTCGCGAAGGTTATGCCTCTTGGAGATGTTTAGAGTGTTGTCTCTGCTCATAAGTGGCTCGCGAAGGTTATGCCTCTTGGAGATGTTTAGTGTATTGTCTCTGCTCATAAGTGGCTCGCGAGGGTCTATGCCTCTTGGAGATGTTTAGTGTATTCTCTCTGCTCATAAGTGGCTCGCGAGGGTCTATGCCTCTTGGAGATGTTTAGTGTATTGTCTCTGCTCATAAGTGGCTCGCGAGGGTCTATGCCTCTTGGAGATGTTTAGAGTATTGTCTCTGCTCATAAGTGGCTCGCGAGGGTCTATGCCTCTTGGAGATGTTTAGTGTATTGTCTCTGCTCATAAGTGGCTCGCGAGGGTCTATGCCTCTTGGAGATGTTTAGTGTATTGTCTCTGCTCATAAGTGGCTCGCCCCACAGGGTGGGTTTTTCTCTCTATTCTGGGGCATGTGTTTCTGTCTACCCGAGGTCCATTCACCTGTATTTGCCTTTTTAAAACTCTCCCTACTGTCTGCACTGCCTGTAGCTCTTGATATTGGATGTGTGTTGCTAAATGGTCTTAGCTTTATTTAGGCCCCATGTGTTAGGTTTATTTAATGTGTTTGACCGGCTGGCGACATAGATTCAATGTTCTGTTTAGTTGTTTTTTGTTTTTTTTTTCACAAGCAGTGCAGGCACGTCCTGAGAAAGCCTTGTTGCTGTCGGGACGTTAAGCAATGTACAATCAATCAATCAATCATAAGTGGCTCGCGAGGGTCTATGCCTCTTGGAGATGTTTATTGTATTGTCTCTGCTCATAAGTGGCTCGCGAGGGTCTATGCCTCTTGGACATGTTTAGAGTGTTGTCCATGCACATGGTACACGCTGCAAACGAAACCTCTACTGCCAAGGGGTTACCCACCCCCCCCCCCCCCCACACACACACACACACACACACACACACCCCACGCCCCTGTGCTGTTGCTGTCATAGCACCGGTGGCTGTATGCACAGTAAGGCCGAGCAGAGAAAGTCAGCAGTGATCGATACTACCTTAGCCCCTGCTAGACATAATATATACTAATTGCATCATCATCATCATCATCAGTCCCTTGCCCGAACTGGGCGTTGGGGGGACTGAAAGGCAGCAGCAACAGACAGTGCTCTCCACTGAGTTCTATTTTGGGCGGTGGCAAGCAAGTCTGGCATCTCGAGTTCGGTCCATTCTTTTATGTTTGCGACCCAACTATTTCTCTGACGACCTCGCCGACGACTTCCTTCGAGAGTGCCTTGGAGGATAGTCTTGGACAAGGTGTTGTGTCGGGTCACGTGGCCAAACCAAGCAAGCTTGCGCCGTTTCACGGTTGCCAAAAGGGGTTCATGTGGGCCCACCAGGGAAGTGACGATGCTCCGTACATATTCGTTGGTCTTGTGCTCGCGGTACGAGATGCGGAGCAACTTCCTCAGGCACTTGTTCTCAAAGGCCTGGATTTTCTTTTCTGAGTCTGCAAGCAGTGTCCAAGTATCACAGCCGTAGAGTAGAATAGACACTACGAGGGACTTGTAAAGCCTGTACTTGATGGTGAAGCTGATGGAGTTACTTCGCCATATCCTGTCCAGCCTGGCCATTGCGGATGTTGCTGTACCTATCCTGATACGGATCTCTGCTATGCAACTACCGTCTTTGGACAGGGTGGCTCCCAAGTACTTGAAGCTATTGACCTCTTCTAGCTTCTGGCCGTTCATGTGAATGTTGCTGCTGCTGTCGCTTGTGGTGTTGATCATCACTTTGCTTTTATCCGTACTGATCTCCATGCCATAAGACCCTGCGCTAGTTGAAAGTTTGTCTGTCAGGTTTTGGAGCTCACTATTGCTGCCTGCCATGAGGTCAATGTCGTCTGCGAATCGAAGATTGCACAGGGATCTGCCACCAATAGAGATTGAAGTATGGTGGTCGTGGAGGGTTTCCTGCATGATCTTCTCCAGGAATATGTTGAAATGGACAGGAGAGAGCAGGCATCCTTGACGGACACCGATCGTCGTCCTGAAGAACTCGCCTGACTGATTGTTAAGTAGAACCGCGCTGCAGGCGTTCTTGTAAAGCGCTTCTATCATTTGGATCAGTCCCTCCTCTATGTTGAACGATCTCATGACTTGCCAGAGTCCGTCGTGCCAGACGCGATCAAATGCTTTCCTGAAATCAATGAAGTTGTGGTAGAGTTCGCGCTGATGATGCAGATGTTTCTCGATCAGGACGCGGCAGTTGAAAATCTGCTCTACAGTGCTTCTTCCAACTCTGAAGCCAGCCTGTTCTTCTGCCAGCAGTTCCTCGGCGAAAGTTTTGAGGCGGTTGAGAATGATTCTAAGCATTACTTTGCTAGGGTGACTTATCAGACTGATAGTTCTGTAGTTCTGGCACTGTTTCAGGTTTCCTTTCTTGGGGAGTGGGATCACTAGAGACTGTGTCCATTCTACTGGCCATTTCTTTTGCTCCCAGATCTTTTGACAGAGTGTAGTGAGGACCTTCGTTGTTACTTCTCCTCCATGTTTCAACAGTTCAGCAGGTACGTTGTCTACACCTGGAGACTTTCCTCCCTTCAGGCCGCGTACGGCTGCTTCCACCTCTTCAGCTAACACTGGCAGGTCTTCAGCCTTCCTGGCCCCAGCCTGGTTGTTTTGGAGGATGCTGGTGTCTGGCTCAGCCTTGTAGTTATACAAGTCTCGGCAGTACTCAGTCCATCTGTTTAGTACAGCAGTGTTTTCCGTAAGGAGTTGGCCGCTGCTGTCTTCGATGACTGTGGCTGTTCGCTGTTGAGTCTTGGTGAGGGTCCTTAGCGTTTCATAAGCCTTCTTGCTGTTGCCATTTGCCATGCCCTCTTCCACGCTACAACACTGGTCTTCAACCCAATCTTCTTTGGCTTCTTTCATCCTCTTCCTGATCTTCTTGTTGACAAGTCTGTACTTGTTTGCTGATGTGAGGTCTTGGCCTCTCTTTTTCTTCCAGGCTCTCCTCTCATCACAGAGATCGAGGATGTCATCGGTTACCCAGGGCTGTTTGCGCTTCCTCTGCTTCCCCAGCACTTCTTCTGCTGTAGAAAGTAACACCTCTTTTATATTTCCAGCAAGGGTGTCTACGTCACAGTCCAAAGTAGCCAAGGCTGCAAATCTGCCTCCCACCTGGGCTTGGAAGAGCTCTTCTACTTCCGGGTCTTTTAGCTTCTGGAGGTCGAATCTGATGCGAGGGTTCTTGCTATCTCGTTTCAATGCCAGCTTCAACTTGAGGCTAGTAAGGACGAGGTTGTGGTCGCTGCCAATATCAGCGCCAGGAAAGGACCTCGTTTGTGCTTTGTTAACGCTGGATTTGAATCGTCGAGGCAGCAAGATGAAGTCAATCTGGTTATGGACCAGGCCTCCTGGCGATTGCCATGTCACTGTTCTTGACTTCTTGTGTGGATGGAGGGTATTAGCAACGGTGAGACGGTGACTCTGTGCGAACTCTAAAAGTCGCAGGCCTCTGTCGTTTGTTTCTCCAAGGCCAAACTTGCCAGCTGTTCCTGCCCATTGTTGGTAGGCGTCAGGGCCGATCTTTGCATTCCAGTCACCGAGGACAGTCAGAATGTCTTTCTTAGGTGTTTTCTTGATGATGTTGTCCAGTTGTTCGTAAAATTCTTCTAATTCTTCATCATCATGATCTGCTGTTGGAGCGTATACTTGAATGATAGTGATATTGTGCGGTCGGGCGGAGATGCGGATGGAGATTAGTCTGCTTGACACGGGGGTGCAGCTGATGACAGTTCCAGCCACCTCTTTCCTTACGATAAAAGCTACGCCATGTTCGTGCTTGGTTTCTTTTCCGCTGAACCAGATTTTTATGGCCTTCATCTGTTGTTGTTTCTCCGAAGCCTGTCCATCGAACTTCTGCAAGTCCTACAATGTCCCAGCGATAGCGCTTCAACTCGTGGGTGAGTTCCTTCACTTTGCCGCACTGGTAGAGTGTGCGAACGTTCCAAGTTCCGATAGTTATTCCTTGCGTGGGCAGCTTGATGGTGGGTTTGGTTCCAGTAACACACTTGTCGCCCCCACCCTGGAGACCTTCAATGGGGTGCGCGGTCGTTGGTGATCCGGGCCCCGACCGATCCGGCATGTTATTCTTATTCTGTTGCTTGTCCATCAGTCCTTTCAATGGGCATCAAGCTGGGACTATTACCATCCCAATGAGCAAAAGGCCATCACGCCGACATCTGCCCGAAGGCCTTTTGCGCATTGGGATTATGGCAAGCCACAAGTCAGTCAAAACCAAAACAACTTTATAACAGAGAAGAACCCAACGGAGAACGAAACACGCTTAGAAAAGGCACTCTTAGAAACGTTACAAAACAATAAATTGTGTTGTTACTGTCTTTTCTAAGCGTGTTTCATTCTCCGTTGGGTTCTTCTCTGCATTTTACACGCTTGGCAGTCACCTTTTTGGTCTGGATTATTTAACTTTATAACACTCGCAGCGCATTTTCTGGGGTGGATTACCGGCAACCTTCGATTTACTTAACGTGGCAGAGACAGGTTAGAGGATGGATTGTCGGATTTGGTGTGAGAGATAAGTAGGCCTATCGGGTTTGCTGGCATTTGAAGCACATTTGTAAATTTAGAGCCGTCAGACATAAGCACGCCTGCGGAATGAGTCAACCTTAAAGGCTGTTTCGGTCACATTTCAGCCCACAAAAATAGTGAATAAAAAGAGGCACGTGGTATGAACTGCTTAGGAAATACGGCTCTCGCTCCAAACCTATTGTCTAAGTGTAAATTACGGCGTTCAACGTCCATGTTTATCAACGCCTTAAAATAAAGTCTTGTGTGCTCCAAGTCAGTTATGAGCTTAACGTCTTGTCTTGTCATTACTGCATGATTTCTCACATCAGATCGTCGCCAATGCCTGCTGGTATCATCACGACCCTGCTATGTGGGATGACCCTGACCTGTTTCGTCCTGACCGTTTCCTTGACGTCAAAGGTCAACTGCATCCTATCACTCACCCACTGAGACGGAAGTGTGTATAGATCTTTCGCGATAAATTATGAGCTGATCCGGATCTGCCCTTAATGGTTACATTTGAGTGTGTGTCGAAAATTGCCAAAATATTAAACAAGAAAGGGAGGGGGGGATGGTACAAACACCTCAAAAAGGGACTTTTAAAAAATAGCATCTTAAAGAATTTTGGGTCGGGGAGGGGGGCCGGAACCCCCCTCCAGATCCGCCCCTGTGTTAACCCTTTCAGTGCCAGCTGACGCTGACTGTTTCTGCAATCTTCGTTAATTCGAGACCTAGAGGTGCCAGGAACATGGATTCAAAGTGGTGTCAGCAAGAGGCATAGATCCTTATGAGCCCCCGCAAATGCGGGGGTTCATGAGGATCTATACCTCTTGCAGCTGGGTGGTATTCACGTTTTCTCAGCACTTGACTGGTTAATTTCCACGCCAATGATGTCTTTGTCTTTGTTAAAAATGATTCCTGCGAAAATGAATTGCCCTCTGACTCTCCTTTATCCTTCCAGTCTTCTCCCATTTGGCGTGGGTAAACGGACCTGCCCCGGCGAGAACTTCGGTCGCACGCGTGTATTCCTGTACGTCACCACGCTGTTACAGACATTTGACATCCTCCCGCCGGTAAAGCACACCCTCCCGCCGGCAGACCCCGCACTGTACAAGGACGGAATCGTGTTGGAACCTCCACCTTACTGCGTTATCTTCCGCCGGCGTTCTTAACTTTCAACACTCCTGTCAACCGATTCAATTCAATTTAATAAACATGGGCTATCCATTAAAGGGGCACGACCGACCTTTTTTAATGCTTCAATTCGCAAAAAGCTTTTACTGAGCTTCAGTATACATACCCACTTAGACAGTGACCACCCTATTGTCCCACCAAATGCTTTCTTTCGTCCGTTCAAAGGGAAAGAGGCCGACGGAATCGTGTAACTGGACCCGGTCAAAAGATTGCTTCTGATAGGCGATGGTAGCTGACGTCATAACTATTCTATACGACCTTAGGTCATCTGCATAATTATAACCAATCAGAGACAAGATGGTGGATGAACCAGCGAAAAAAAATGTATCAGTCGACTCGCGCCGGCTGACAATGACAGACTCGGGATCACTCGGAAATTGAAGCGAAGAAAGAGGAAGAGAGACAAGATACCCCTAAGTAGAATTGACATCGGACAAGGGAATAATTATAGAGCTTGGCTTGACCACCCATCCAGAATTTGTTGCTTTCCTGCTCTGTGAATCAGTAAGTAATCTACGGTCTTTGTGGATCTTCCTATAGTTCCGCGAGCGCTAGTAATTTTCAGAATTCGTGATCTTCAATAGAATTTGTCTTACTGATTTCGCAAGATTTTAAACCTGTTTTATCATAAAGTTACGAGCTAGTTGATCATATTTTATGCTGCAAGGATCTGAAAACTACGGTGTGTGTCAAAATTGTGACACTGACATCGCTGGTCGTGACACGTTTTTGTCTGTGCGGACTCTCATTCACTCGATTCACAGAGGTAGTGTTTCTGCTGCGATGGTGCATTTGTCGTTTCCAGAGATGCTTTCAGTTACGTAGACTTCGATGTGTGAGATGTGAAATTGCAGTGCAGAAAGTGGGTATAAACACCACTGTTCTGTTTCGTGTTTCCGAGGGATAACGGGTCAAAGGTCAAACTAGGCACCGTGGAAAGCCACGCCCCCAGCACGATCGTTACTAGTAGCGGCAGATCAAGCGGAACCCGCGGCATTGTGATTTTGAAAGCATAGCGAGTATGGAAGGTTTATTCTGCATTCTCGTGGAAAATTATATCAAAGGGATGCCGAGAACATCAGTGACAAGTGTGTACACCACACCGATGACCTTGTCTGCAGTATTGACCGGTTTTTGCCTTGTGACGTAGGCTAGTAAATATGCACAAATTCAAAACGAGGGCAATGTAGACGATAATCTGCCCTCTCGGGTACAAAAACAACACACCCTCCAAACGATGAATTTAGACACTTGGCATTGTATTTACATCATAAAGCTCTAAGTTAGTACACAAAGGACCCATACATAATACTGTCAGCCTCAGTATCGGTTGCAGACAGTTCTCTGACTGTGTTGAAATGCTTCAAACCTGGGGAAAATAACTTTAAAAGCCAACTATTGCCGTAACTGATCAAAGAAATACTTCTGAAACAGATGGTTATAAAACGCTACATACAGACCTAGCTATGGTTCACACAGGAGAATCCAGTTCAGCACACGTCGTCTTTATAGCGTTTAGTCTGACAGTGACGTCGCTCTGTTCTATAAATATTGTACAACGCTATCTGCAGAAGCAACGCGTCATGTCGCTATCCTGTCGCGCATATGGAAACACTTCTTTATTTCTATGTCCTCGATTTGTGTCCCTGTAGTCGTCGCTGTGGCGGCGGTATATGGAAACGCCTCTTTAGGCTGGCTAAGGGGTGTCTCCATATAGCTACGTAGGCGGAGGTCGCTTCGTGTGTTTCCATATAGCGGCGCGACTACAGGCGTAATCTCGCCCCTGGCTCAATTGTTTAGAATCCTTGCGACTTGTTGTCACGTACTGAAACCATGGCTCCCTTCAGAGCGGAATCCCCGTTATATCTCTACATGGCATGCGTATTAGTTTTAGATCCGCGACAGAATGGTGGCTTTTGGTCGCATCGCGACTGTCGCTAGAATAAGCAAAACGCGAAGCTGTAATAAAAGCGATGAAAATGTCTTTGTCCTTGCTGTCAGTGCGTGTGTGCATGTGTCTATCAGCATCCCAGCGCGCAAAGGCCATCGGGCCGATGACAGCCGCCGTTGGCTCGCGCACGGCTGTGCGCGGGCCAACGGCGGCCGATTGCGCATTGGGATAACTGTCAGAGTCAAATACAGTCAAACGAGTTACTACTCATTGTCGTGCGGTTAGTCCATTTTCTGACACTATAATTGGTTAGCACTTAAAAATTGCAGGGGGTTAATGCCCCAATGAACCCTTGCTAGCTCTCAGTGTCCTGTAATTTTTAATCAGCTGGCAAGTCCGCAAGTGTCTTACCGCGCACGAATCTCTAGCGTAAGTCTTTCGTCTGAATGGTTAGATCAGGGATGTTTGTCCCCTTACATCATTAATACACGAAAAACACGAAGGTCAAATATGGTGGGAAGTCAAAGAAATGTAAATTATTTTGACATGACTAGCGGGAAGCACACTGCACATGCGCTACGCAAATACCTCTGAACTCGGACAGATGTAAAGTGTCCATCGTGTGTGCAACACGTATGCTGTTTAGAAAGCATCACGCCTGCAGTTAGAGAGAAAAATAAATAAAATAGAAAGAAAATGTGACAGATCTATGACACGTCACTCAGTTGTTAAAACGATCGATTCATTGTTGAATGCGTGTGTGAGCTTAGTAGTGGTTAGCGTACAGAGGCCAACAGAAAATGCTTTATCTACGAAATCAGCGACAACTTGTTCAGTCGTCAGAGCTTGCAAGCCAGAACGGCGAGCGGAATCGCGTGTTGTGCAACCCTTACTAAGAAGCTAGCGCTTTCCAAAGTGTCGAATGTCCTACATGATACGATGACCTCTGTTTAACCCATTCATCCCTCACGCACTACAGCAGGAGATGGATCGACCATGATAATTCAAGGGTAGTGCCAGATTAGCTTGGCGCCTGTCGGCGCCAAGCTAAACTGGCACTACCCTTGAATTATCATGGTCGATCCATCTCCTGCAACAGGTGCATAATCGTTAGGTGACGCCTCCAAAATTTGGAAAATACGTGCGTCGGGCTAAATGGGTTAGCAATAAACTGGTGGATAATTTACCTCATCAAGCGTTGTACTTGCCACATTGTATACCGCTGTTACAAAATATCGGGCATTTTATATTGTTGAAACGGCCGGAAGATCATTTAGTTGTTGGTGTTGTTGTTATTATATTATTATTATTATTATTATTATTATTATATTATTATTTTAAAAGCGTGCTTGAAGGGGAAACAACTTTATTTAGTGCAAAATGTTGCGCGATTTAATGGACAATACGAATGGAATACTTTTCCTACTCTGACGGTCCTGTAAACAAGAGCAAACTAAGAAAGTATGGTCGCGGAAACGGAGACCTAGCCAAAAAGACGCCATTTTGAAAGCGCTCGCTAGTACCAAGTTTGCCGGTTTGCACTAAGCACCGAAAGCGCTCCCGTCGAACGACAGCTTAGAAACGCCTTGCTTTCTTCGAGAAGCCTGGACGCTTGCAAGGGCTCACGACTAATACTGAAGATGCACGCCAAACTTACCGTATCCAGTTGTTTGCAGTCCAGTGAGAAAAGTCCGCAATTTCTTGCTACACATTCTGAAATTGTCACTGGCTATGTAGAAGCAGCACCGCTGGTAAACTTTTGAAATCCCAGCGGTAAATTTCAAGCACATTTGCACGGTTGGTTGGTTGTAGGGGAGGAGCCCCTATTATGAAACAGTTACAATATTCAGCCGAGTCAGACAATATTCAGCCGATTCAGACAATATTCAGACGATTCAGACAATATTCAGCCGAATCAGACAAGATTCAGACAGTACTCAGCCGAGTCAGACAATATTGAGCCGATTCAGACAATATTCAGACAATATTCAGCCGAGTCAGACAAGATTCAGACAGTATTCAACCGCGTCAGACAAGATTCAGACAAAATTCAGACTAGATTCAGACAAGATTCAGACAATATTCAGATGATTTAAGACGATTGAGACAATATTCAGCCGAGTCAGACACTATTCAGACGATTGAGACAATATTCAGCCGAGTCACCACTATTCAGACGATTGAGACAATATTCAGCCGAGTCAGACACTATTCAGACGATTGAGACAATATTCAGCCGTGTCAGACACTATTCAGACGATTCAGACAATATTCAGCCGAGTCAGACACTATTCAGACGATTCAGACAATATTCAGACGATTCAGACACTATTCAGACGATTCAGACAATATTCAGCCGAGTCAGACACTATTCAGACGATTCAGACAATATTCAGACGATTCAGACACTATTCAGACGATTCAGACCATATTCAGCCGAGTCAGACACTATTTAGACGATTCAGACAATATTCAGCCGATTCAGACACTATTCAGACGATTCAGACAATATTCAGACGATTCAGACACTATTCAGACGATTCAGACAATATTCAGACGATTCAGACAATATTCAGCCGAGTCAGACAATATTCAGCCGAGTCAGACAATATTCAGCCGAGTCAGACAATATTCAGCCGAGTCAGACACTATTCAGACGAGTCAGACTGTTACGTGGTTGAATCGTGGTCGTAGTATGATACTACACCAAACGCACACACGTAGAGTTCTTTTAAATAAACCTCCGTTCAGCTGCAATCCGTCACACGTGGACTTAAGGATGTAGACAATACTGGAGTAACAGTTCCAACAATATTTTATTACAGCGATGCGATCTCCACGCAATGCGTTCACAATTGCACCAACAATAATACAAAGTCTTCTCAGCTTTGACACAAAGCGTCTCTCATACAATATACATCACCATTCACTGCATAACTCCGTCACTATGAAGCACAATATCTTGCGTAGCGCTCTCTCAAATATCAAAGCGTTTTACGATACAATGCAATTATACAACTGAACACTGTACCGACGCTGTTACATCGCAATTCTACAACTGAACAATGTACCCAGGTGCTTCCTAGCACGACTCTTTTATAGTGACAGGCTTTCCAGAAAGATCGAGCAAAATCGTACAGCACAACCAATCAGAACACAGTACGTATCTAAAACTCAAAGGTGCATTCACACTGGAATATTCTAAAAACATCAGGCTACGATCTTCAACTTCTAAGTTAAGAAAATCCGCGGCGCGCGATGACGTCACACAAAAGTAGGCCAGACAGGTCACGACCCCGCCCACTCTAACTGGTACTGAAACTCCATGCGAACAGTGCGGCATCAGCACCGAAAGCCAATCGACACGCGGGTAGTAAACAAATGAATATCCGAGCGGTTTCTAGACCTTTCCTGACTCAACTCTGTGTGGAAACAGATACTCAACACCGCACTATTCATAAACGAAAGTGAAATTCTCTAAAAAGGTCATCATCATCAGTCCCTTGCCCGAACTGGGCGTTGGGGGGACTGAAAGGCAGCAGCAACAGACAGTGCTCTCCACTGAGTTCTATTTTGGGCGGTGGCAAGCAAGTCTGGCATCTCGAGTTCGGTCCATTCTTTTATGTTTGCGACCCAACTCTTTCTCTGACGACCTCGCCGACGACTTCCTTCGAGAGTGCCTTGGAGGATAGTCTTGGACAAGGTGTTGTGTCGGGTCACGTGGCCAAACCAAGCAAGCTTGCGCCGTTTCACGGTTGCCAGAAGGGGTTCATGTGGGCCCACCAGGGAAGTGACGATGCTCCGTACATATTCGTTGGTCTTGTGCTCGCGGTACGAGATGCGGAGCAACTTCCTCAGGCACTTGTTCTCAAAGGCCTGGATTTTCTTTTCTGAGTCTGCAAGCAGTGTCCAAGTCTCACAGCCGTAGAGTAGAATAGACACTACGAGGGACTTGTAAAGCCTGTACTTGATGGTGAAGCTGATGGAGTTACTTCGCCATATCCTGTCCAGCCTGGCCATTGCGGATGTTGCTGTACCTATCCTGATACGGATCTCTGCTATGCAACTACCGTCTTTGGACAGGGTGGCTCCCAAGTACTTGAAGCTATTGACCTCTTCTAGCTTCTGGCCGTTCATGTGAATGTTGCTGCTGCTGTCGCTTGTGGTGTTGATCATCACTTTGCTTTTATCCGTACTGATCTCCATGCCATAAGACCCTGCGCTACTTGAAAGTTTGTCTGTCAGGTTTTGGAGCTCACTATTGCTGCCTGCCATGAGGTCAATGTCGTCTGCGAATCAAAGATTGCACAGGGATCTGCCACCAATAGAGATTGAAGTATGGTGGTCGTGGAGGGTTTCCTGCATGATCTTCTCCAGGAATATGTTGAAAAGGACAGGAGAGAGCAGGCATCCTTGACGGATACCGATCGTCGTCCTGAAGAACTCGCCTGACTGATTGTTAAGTAGAACCGCGCTGCAGGCGTTCTTGTAAAGCGCTTCTATCATTTGGATCAGTCCCTCCTCTATGTTGAACGATCTCATGACTTGCCAGAGTCCGTCGTGCCAGACGCGATCAAATGCTTTCCTGAAATCAATGAAGTTGTGGTAGAGTTCGCGCTGATGCTGCAGATGTTTCTCGATCAGGACGCGGCAGTTGAAAATCTGCTCTACAGTGCTTCTTCCAACTCTGAAGCCAGCCTGTTCTTCTGCCAGCAGTTCCTCGGCGAAAGTTTTGAGGCGGTTGAGAATGATTCTAAGCATTACTTTGCTAGGGTGACTTATCAGACTGATAGTTCTGTAGTTCTGGCACTGTTTCAGGTTTCCTTTAAAAAGGTACGTGAATCGAAATCGTGATAGTAGAAAACGTCGGATCGTTACCTACAATTTATGCATGCACGCTCTAACGGAACAACACAAAACAACACAACCACAATCGTAACACAGACAATATGAAGCTGAGTCAGACAATAATTATGAAGCTGAGTCAGATAACGACATGTAGCAGGGGAAATAACGATAAATATACGCACGATACGTTGAATCAGGACATATTCCAGCATGCCAGATTTATTTCCCTTGCAGATATCCGCAGATGATACTGTTTGTGTAGATTTACCGCCCTTAATTAACTATTACCAGTTCGCTCTTGAGGCCAGTGAACAAACTGACTTTTACCCTCACACATACCCAAAGAGAAAATGCTGCTGAAAGCTCTTCTAGTGGTCAACAGTTGGCTTATTATACATCATATTAAAGTGCATTGAGTCAGCTTTCAGTCAGGGTAAGTAAAACGTCTGTACTTAATGTAGTTTAGAAGTTATTGTTTATTTAGCGATGAAGAAAAAATGGTGTGTGGTTTCCACAAAAGTCACTAAGAAGAAATTTTTTGGGTTTCTTGCCCTTTTGTTTAAAATGTGAATTCAGTGTGGGGACAAATCATTTCTACACATCTTTGTGAAGTTTCAATAAAATGTATTTGTATTTCTAAGAGTTATGTAACATATTCTACACAGGTCAAGGTCAGGAAAAAGTGGGCGGGTCAACACCTGGCATGACTGAGACATAAATAAAGTCAGATAAACAATGATGCATTGGTATCAGCCTACTGTCACAGCACAGCAATGTAAATTTACACCTCCTGAACCACATTTCACAATGTTTTACCTATTCCATGGTGTTTGATGTCATCGGTAAGACAGCTGTTAGTATGAATGTACAAAAAATTTGACTGACGTACATCACTGGTGTGCTTCAACAAGACAGTTCCTTTGCTTTATGAAGCAGTAGTGCTGCTGGCAGGTCCCACAGGTGACATGAGTCTTCCTCTCCTTCTTCTCCCTGCTGTAGCACAGTTTACAGTTCCTGTAGGCATTACTCCAGGTTGGCACAATGGGGTGATCCAGTGTGGGTGTTGGAAGTGGGCGTGGCACTGTCTTCTGGGGCTGGTACAGGGGCACGTTAGTCCTTGATAAATTGTCTGAAGGTGAACCGCCCCCTGTTTCTTACCATTCTCTCATCCACAGACACACTGGAGTAGGGCTGGTACAGTTTCATTCACTTGCGGCGGATGTAGTCGTGTAGAAACCTGGCCTTGCACAACTTGTCAGCAGTGTTGTCCTCCGTCTCCGCATTGGACACCTTGAGGAAAGCACAAATGGCCTTGAAACGCAGCTTGCTCACAAAGTGTCTGACCCAGAGTCCATGGAAGAGTGGGGCTGTGGACCAGTAGCACGTTAAGTTGGGAGCATGTACCACTGCCATGTACATCAGCAGCCCAAAGAAAAAGTACATTTCATCCGGTGTCACATCAGTCCAGCCGCGGTACAGCGTTGGCTTCTCTTGTCCGTGAAGCTGGGCATAGGTGTTGGTGAAGCGACACAGATGCTGCATCAGGTCAAGAGTAAAGAAGAGCTTGAAGAAGCTTACGACTGTGATGTACTCCTTCACACCTTCACCTGTCCTTGACTCAGGTGGAAGCTGAACACCTGGTGGGCAGGTTGGATTGAAGGCTGGAATCTCAGGCCCATCATCCTCAGCATCATAACATTCACTCCTGAAAATAAGTACAGACAACCATATAAACATCTAAGCAAACTGAAATACATTATGCAACATGATTTCTGTGAACGAGCATAAAAGGTATTGTGATTTCAGCATATTTTACATGATCAGTATAGATATTGCCATGATTCAAGTCCCACTGTACCATGTGCACATTCAACACTGATTCATGAAGTAAACAAACATGTGCTTCTCAGAAAATCTCTGACTTGCTGAAAATATCACTGAGGCAATACACAGCGTGTAATAAAACTTGCTTATGTACGTCATAAAATTATCCGAAGTACTGCACGCACGTAATAACTCATGATTCTGAACCAGACAAAAAGGTAAACAAAGACTCACACATGGTCAAACCAAAATAGAAAGTGTCACACTGACCTGCGATGGTTTTCGTTCGTTTCTTCCACATCGCTGGCACTAGAATCGTTTTCAGCGGCCTGTTCACTGGAAGATTCCCCTTCAGTCAGATACTCTTCACTTTCGGACTCAGATGAACTGATTTTGACGGAATATTCGCAGAGAGATATCGCAAGCAGTGAATATGACGCAGTACGAAAAGCAAAATGGCGAACAAAGTGACTCGATCGATAACAAAGGTCAAGAACAAACTCAAAATTAATATTTTTTTCATTCTATCATATGAAAACGACTTTCTAATGTCAATAAGTTATGACAATGGTACTGAGAGTGAAAATTAATTGGTTTTAATTCCGTAAACACGACGGAATTTTCCGTGGGCGTGGCTTCGTATGTACACGTACGATGGCCAAGGGAGCGAACTGGTAAGAGTTTTAACGCTCATCAAATCACTCTCTTGCACCCTTACCCACTCGCTTTCAATCGGCGTAAGATTAGTAGCCAAGGTTTCCAAATTTCACGTTGCTGGGCCAAGGTTATGATTTATATTGTACCAATGTTTGATTTTTGTGTTGTCCGTTAATTCCGTATGTTTAGCGGTTATAAAGTAAGAAGCCGGGTAGCCCTTATCTAAGCCTTTGGACCAAGACCTACGTAGAAGACGGCGTCCAGTTATTTTTTTACAGAAAGTCGCAGATCTGCGTGAGCCTCGTGGCCTATAGGGACGCATACTAATCGACGCCTCTTGCAGATGGTCGGTGTTTTTATAATGGAGTCATCAGAAAACTCGACAGCCCCAATGTCGGATTGCAATTAGTTGACTCATGTGTATTGGCGGCGAGAGACGCGCTCTAATTGACCACCTCCAGACCGACACTCTTTCACACCCTGTTCACGGTGGTCACTGATTTACAATTTGAGACTGACGCTGAGATTCTCAGGAGCCCTTGCGCAGAGCTGCGTGAGCCTAGGGGGATATAGGGCTCGGGAAGTTCCCCGCGTTGCCTAGCAGCGTCGGCGCGTCAGCCGCCATCTTAACAGGATACCATAGTCATGAGATAGTAGCGAAATAGTGTTTCAACACGCTTTTCTTCATTTTTCTTCTTCTTTGGAAACCAACAAAAACAGATTGTGGTGAGCGGTTTCCTACAGTGATGGCAAGACTTGCTGTGATGGCAAGACTTGCTGTTATTGCTTATAGTACGTCAGGACTTTCCTGACATTACAAAAACAGCTATTTCCCTATAGAGCGCTTAGTCCCGTACCCTCACAAGATGGCCGCCACGTCTAGCTTGATGACGTCAGCTTCCCGAGCCCTATAGGGACTCATGAAAACCTATGCCTCTTGCAGATGATCGGTGTTTTCATGGTGGAGTGGCCAGAAAACTCAAACAGCCTTCAGCCGGATTGCAATTAGCTGACTCATGTGTATTGGAGAGACGCGCGCTGATTGACGGCTATCACTTCCTGTGAGCACCTTGACAAACCTCGCGTTCACGTTTGTTTAATCCCAGGATACATCGCACAACATAAACCATAAACCATTCAGTTTGACGCTAAGAGTCTCATGGGTTCCTGCGGCTGTAGGCGCTTTGCTAACTCTACGTCATTTGCAGGTGCCGGGAGGAGATGGGGTGGGGAGGGGGGGGGGAGAGGGAGCGGCCGGCAGGGCTGTTTGAAGGGGGGGGGGGGGGATAGTTGTTTTCTGTGCGCTCGGTGTGCGGAGATAAGAACGGCGCACGCTGACTTTCCGGCACGTTGTCTTCAGCGGCCTTTCCCAGTCTACTGACTATTCACCTCTTTTTAACTAGAAATGATGGGTGCGGCCATCTTGAACATGACCTTCGACCTACTGGGGACGACTTCCGGTTTTGCTTGCAAACATGGAAGCTGTGAATACAAAACCCTACACAAGTTCCCGATCTAGCGGCCGACATTGCGCAGTAAAAGGTTGCCACAACAACCCAAAAAAGCTGTATGACTTGTTGCAAATGCCATGTTTTGACCACAAATCTTTCATTCGCCGTTATTGTTCGTGTTTGAACATAACAAACCCACTGGTTTAATCACTTTTTCTATACTGTGTTTCTTAATATAAGTTTCTTAATATCAGTTTAGGAGCAATATAAATTGCAAAAAAGAGGAAGCAAAGCACAACTTTTTCTTCCCTACAATTAAACTTGGACAAGGACAAACTTTTAAAGCTTTTGCTCTTGGGCGAATGAATTTTTCTGCCTGAATTAGTGTATGTAGCTTTAGTGCATTTCACATCAGTTTTAATTTCATATTTTATGTTATGAGCAACATCATTTTGTCATACAAACTGTTCATTTTAACTGTTTGTCAAAGAATTTTTTTAAAAATCTAGTATCTTGTATTAATTACAGCTGTGTGCACTGTATTCATAAATAATTTGTAAAATTAGTTCTAGAGATTGTAAAATAGTAAATAATTTTTTAAAATCTATTATTTTATTAATAAAACACATTTGTTTATATGTTACTGAGTGTAATAAAAATAAAGGAAATAAATTTGATTTTGAATAATGGTTTTATCTGCAACTTCTTCATCCCTTTATTACATTCATGATTTACTGTTTTATTTCTCAACACTTTTTTTTTTCAACACTTTCTGAAAATGCCTCCATCTTCCAGCAACACTTCTGTCGGACATGACTACACAAAATATAATAAAAATAAAGGAAATAAATTTGATTTTGAATAATGGTTTTATCTGCAACTTCTTCATCCCTTTATTACATTCATGATTTACTGTTTTATTTCTCAACACTTTTTTTTTCAACACTTTCTGAAAATGCCTCCATCTTCCAGCAACACTTCTGTCGGACATGGCTACACAAAATATCTATGCATATACACGAAAACTTCGCAAAAAACTTTCCAACGCGCACACGTAAACACTTCTCTGAAAGGCCAAACCGGAAATGCTACACAGCCGAGCAACCTGTTAACCGACCCATTTGAGAATATTACCGTTTGGTAAAAAAGAGGTGAATAGTACACTTCAAACTAAAAACATGGGCGATTACTGACCTGTTATTTATGAACAATTCAAACACTCAAACAACGCTTAAGTCAAACACTATATTTGCAAGGTCAGGCCGCGGGTTCTGCACTGATCTGCTGGCTTGTTATCGTTTTGATTCAATTCAATTCAGTTCAATTCAAATCAAAACAATGTATTTATCCCATAACGGGACTGAGATATAGTTTTGTGGACGGGGGAAATACCGCATGACATGACATTTGTGCGGCGAATCAGTACAGGAAACGTTAGAGACTGGCTTTTATATTACAAGTGTATGTAATTGCAAACAGCGGCTAAAGGTATGATATGTTGAAGAGAGAAGAATCGTTTAAACGGCGTAAGTACAGAAAAGCTATAGGTCTCGGGAAGTCAATCGCGTTGCTAGGCGGATCGGTTGCCATGCCGCCATCTTGAGAGGCCGATACGCCATCTCTGCGGCCATTGCGACACAGTAAGAAGTAGCGTAGCTGATCGTGTAAAATGAAGAAAGATGCCAAGAAGCGTTACCTCAAGAAACTGGCGGAGGTAAATGGCACTGAAAATTGTGGTTTTCTAGATAAGCATTTTCCAGGTTACATGGTATTAGCTGACGGCGTGGCTTTGACATTTCTGAGAGCGTTGGCATGATGCGTGCTGAAGTTAAGATTCCAACATTCACGAGGGGAGCGAGCACAGATGGATGCTAAAGACAGTGAGAGCACGAGAGAGTTGGCACATCTACGGATCTTTAGAGAGTGATAAGAAATGTGCGTAACAAGAACACCATCATTACTGGAACTATACATATCATTACTGGTACTATACCTATCATTACTGGTACTATACATATCATTACTGGTACTATACCTATCAGCATGGTGCTCCCCTGTGAGGGAAAAGACGCTACTTTCATAGATAAGGTTGTGACTGTGTGCTGTGCACTAACAAACATTTGTCCCAGTGTTGTTTAGATCAGTGTGTGTGTGTGTGTGTGTAACTTGGTGTATGAATGCATGCAGACATGTACGTTTTGACTAATAAAGACCACTAAGTGTCTCTACTGTTATTGTGCCATTGTTATACTTTTCATTATTTTCACCCATGTAGCCCCAAGGTCACATTTCCCGCATTGTGAGGTGTAAACTAATGACTATGTACCAGTTGTAGCAGATGTATTGACCATGATAATTCCAGGATAGTACCAAGGTCACATTTCCCACATTGTGAGGCTTCAACTAATGACTATGTACCAGTTGTAGCAGATGTATTGACCGTGATAATTCAAGGATAGTACCAAGGTCACATTTCCCGCATTGTGAGGTGTAAACTAATGACTATGTACCAGTTGTAGCAGATGTATTGACCATGATAATTCCAGGATAGTGCCAAGGTCACATTTCCCACATTGTGAGGTGTAAACTAATGACTGTGTACCAGTTGTAGCAGATGTATTGACCATGATAATTCCAGGATAGTGCAAGATTAGCTTGGCGCCATCAGGCGTCAAGCTAATCTGCCACTACCAATGGCCATCGAAGAATCATGACCAGACCATCTCCGGGTGTAGTGCGTCTGTGCACACACAATGAACATAAGCTGGTCTGATTTTTTTCCTTACAACATGCAGTTTCCCTATATGATATGTACTGGTGCAAGAAAATAATTAAAACTTAGGGTGATGACAGCACTGTTTTTCAAGGTTATTCCTGCGTGAAATACCTCAACAAAAAACACTGGTGACAGCCAAAGGGTAAAATTGCATATTTATGTAATAAATCATACCTGCTCATGTAATGATGTCATAGAATTGTAACAAAAATGTCCAACACAATGCATCTCGTCATACTCAATCATCATAATAATAATGCATTCATATCAATTTTTTTTAAAAACCCGACAAATTTGGTTTAAATAATTTTTAATAAAAAACCATTGTTAAAATTTATTCAACAGGAGTAAAATATAGTAAATATCAGCTTCTGAATTAGGGGCATGGCAAACAACTGATATCATGATATGTACATAATAACGATACACGATAACACCTCAACAAAAACACTAGTGACAGCCAAAGGGTAAAATTGCATATTTATGTAATAAATCAGACCTGCTCATGTAATGATGTCATAAAATTGTAACAAAGATGTCCAACACAATGCATCTCGTCATACTCAATCATCCTAATAATAACGCATTCATATCAAAAATAAAACTTTTTTAAAATCGGTTTAATAAAAAAAAAAAAAAAAAAACATTTGTTAAATTTATTTAACAGGAGTTAAAATATAGAGAAATTGGCTTCTGAATTGGGGGCATGGCAAACAAAGAACTGACAGTGTCTAACTGTCTCGTTTGTACGACGGACAAAACCACACCTCATCCTCACCTGGCAAATGAGTGAGACTGACACAGGTGAGGTGATACCAAAGAATGTCACAGTTCTTGTTGTCACACTGAACCATGTCGTTGACATTTTCTCCACAGCGACAGTAACACCACAGTGGTTGTCTACACTTTTTGTCTCTTTCTGTGGCTGGCTGCATCTGCTTCTGTGGTGAAACACTCAAAGACGCTTCACCCTTGGTCCACAGATCCGGATCGTGGAAGCAAGGAAGAAGAGGCGATTTCTTTTAATTGTGTTGATGTCTTCTTCGCGGCCTTCGCTGCGGTATGGTTTAAAGAGGATTTCGAGCGAGTAAAATAATGAGCAACGAGCTCTGGCAGGACTGCGAGCACAAAAAAGCGCTCTGCCCTCTGCACACAGTCCTGCCAAAGTCACCATCAGGCTGTACGCGTACAATTGCTGTGTTCTGTGGCCCAAGCCAAACACACAAGTCACAAAATTCCACTCCTGTGATACAAATCTGTGCTTGGACCTGTAAAAAGAACGGATGTGAAGTGTTCAAAAAGAACTCTCCTTGCTTTGACGTTCCAAGGCAGAAATCTTTCTGTGCACGCCTGAGCGAATGAGCTGCCTCTATGCTTGTGAGGGCATTTCACCTCCAGGCAGCCACGCCCACAGCAGGCACACTGAACTAATCCGTCTGAGGACGCTTCCAGAAAAGAATATTTTGGGTTGACAAAAAAGCCACAACGGTCAACCTTGAGTCCAAAATGTTCCTCACTCTGGGACACAGTGTAATTCGCCTTTCGGGCTTGGTCTTCATGGTCAACTTCCCACTGCATTGCCGTTGACTTGCTTTTTTGCTGTTCTGAGGCTGGCAGATCTTTGTAAGCACACTCGGAGCGGGTTTCTTCAAATTTGTGTGCATCGCGGCATGCAGATTCGATGCAGTTATCCTGCCACACCTTGCATAAACCAAGCTGGAGAGTTGGCTTGTTCCCTGGTATGCCTCTCCAGCTTAGCAGCTTGCTCTGTGGAGACATAAGCCTTTGGCTTAATATCCTCACAGTGCCTCTGCAAGGTTGGCAGGTCAGCTGTATCTAATCTGCTGTCACGCACCTGGCGAATATCCTCACAGTGCCTCTGCAAGGTTGGCAGGTGAACTGTATCTAATCTGCTGTCACGCACCTGGCGAATATCCTCACAGTGCCTCTGCAAGGTTGGCAGGTGAACTGTATCTAATCTGCTGTCACGCACCTGGCGAATATCCTCACAGTGCCTCTGCAAGGTTGGCAGGTCAACTGTATCTAATCTGCTGTCACGCACCTGGCGAATATCCTCACAGTGCCTCTGCAAGGTTGGCAGGTGAACTGTATCTAATCTGCTGTCACGCACCTGGCGAATATCCTCACAGTGCCTCTGCAAGGTTAGCAGGTGAACTGCATCTAATCTGCTGTCACGCACCTGGCGAATATCCTCACAGTGCCTCTGCAAGGTGGGCAGGTCAACTGTATCTAATCTGCTGTCACGCACCTGGCTGAGTGACCTTGGCAGGGTCACCGGCTCTACTTGATCTCTGAATTCCTCACAAAAAGTCGGCAGGACTTTCAGGATGGCTGCTCTGTCTCCGGTCTGGTGGAGAGCAGCATGAAGTGCAGCAACATCCTCTTCAGTTGCAGCGGGTGTACTTGTCCGATGTTGGCATGTCCGGAGATCAGGCCCGTTTTCGCTCTTCCCATCAATGACTTTGTCGAGAGCCTTCTCTGCGCAGCTGCAGAAGAATAGTCGATCTTGTGACCCACATGTAAACAAAAATCAGTTTCTAGATTGCACTGTTTTTCCTAATGCATTCAATTGAAACATACATTATGTACAAGCTACAAACCTTGTATTCCTTTTGCTGGCATCAGTCACATTCATATGAATGGATGTATAACTGATGCTAATAAACAAATTCCCAACAAGGTATGCAGTTCAACAAAAATGTATTTATAATTTAGCAATATTAGAACTTACAACACAAGAGCATGTGAAAATGAAGACAAAAGGCTAAATAAGCACTAACAGAGTAGGGCTGCACCTGAACACAAGCACTGCATGCACAATGTGAAACCAATACAATCAATACACCCACCTGTGTGAAACCAATACAGTCAATACACCCACCTGTGTGAAACCAATACAATCAATACACCACCTGTGTGAAACCGATACAGTCAATACACCCACCTGTGTGAAACCAATACAATCAATACACCCACCTGTGTGAAACCGATATAGTCAATACACCCACCTGTGTGAAACCAATACAATCAATACACCCACCTGTGTGAAACCAATACAATCAATACACCCACCTGTGTGAACCAATACAGTCAATACACCCACCTGTGTGAAACCAATACAGTCAATACACCCAACTGTGTGAAACCAATACAGTCAATACACCCAACTGTGTGAAACCAATACAGTCAATACACCCAGCTGTGTGAAACCAATACAATCAATACACCACCTGTGTGAAACCAATACAGTCAATACACCCACCTGTGTGAAACCAATACAATCAATTCACCCACCTGTGTGAAACCAATACAATCAATACACCCACCTGTGTGAAACCAATACAATCAATTCACCCACCTGTGTGAAATCAATACAATCAATTCACCCACCTGTGTGAAACCAATACAATCAATACACCCACCTGTGTGAAACCAATACAATCAATTCACCCACCTGTATGAAATCAATACAATCAATACACCCACCTGTGTGAAATCAATACACCCACCTGTGCCTGAACCTTGTCCACGTTGCTTGGGACGACCCAGTACGCTGCAACACCCGGGACGGTGGTCCTCTCGCTGCAGCGAACAGTTGCCTCCGCTTTAACTCATTCTACCCCAGACACGCCACAGCAAGATATGGATCGATCATGATAGTTCAAGGGTGATGCCAGACTAGCTTGGCGCCCATAGGCGATGGTCGATCTGTGTCGTGCACTGCACTGCAGTATTCATAGGACAATGGCAAAATTTGGGGATTTCGGTCTTGGGGTACAATAAGTTAAACAGTAAGGCGCCTACCTGTGTGCAGGTCTCGGCAATGCCTGCCATACAGGTGCAGTGGGCGGCCTTCACCTCACCGGCTGATGAAAGAATTACCCAGGCCTTCAGCCACAGCTCACCCAAGTGCTGTGAGTGCATGACCTGTACAAAGAGGTCAAATACAAAACTAACATGAGAAAAGTATACAATTTTATTTATTAAAGCTGCACACAAGCTGCACTGTATGTCAAAGTCGAATAATAGTACATGAACATCTGCATTCACATTACAGATACAATGTAAGAATAGTACATGAACATCTGCATTTACAACACAAATACAATGTAAGAATAGTACATGAACATCTGCATTCACATTACAGATACAATGTAAGAATAATAGTACATGAACATCTGCATTCATTTTACAGATAGAAATTAAGAATAGTACATGAACATCTGCATTCACATTACAGATAGAATGTAATAATAGTACATGAACATCTGCATTCACATTACAGATAGAATGTAAGAATAGTACATGAACATCTGCATTCACATTACAGATAGAATGTAATAATAGTACATGAACATCTGCATTCACATTACAGATAGAATGTAAGAATAGTACATGAACATCTGCATTCATATTACAGATAGAATGTAAGAAACATGTGGCCACATGTCTAAGACAATGAAGTCATCCTGATCACACATGTGCAACTTCATCATCATTTACTGTGATTTAGCTTGTGGTCTTTTGCTTTTCCAAAAAATGAATCAAACATCTTAATGTTTGCTTTATCATAATAGCCACAACTGTATCGTGGAATTTGTCTCACATTAATATTATTCAAGGCATTAAAACAATCGATGGCACTTGTTTGGTACTAGACTGGTTTGGTACCTATACCTTTGCTAGAACGACGGTGTTGTCACGGCCTGCTGGCTTCAGTATCTGCAAATCATGCACCCAGCCGTTGGTGAATTGCATATGGGCCTCCAATGATTTGCACGCCTTGAATTGCTGCATCGTGCATGCGCTAATGCCGAAAACCAAATAGTTGGCAATGTCGATGTACATCAGGTGTGGCAGGGACTCGGGGTTGGAAGAAAACTCTTTCCCTTCGATATCATATGGGTCTGTGCCATTTACCTCCGCCAGTTTCTTGAGGTAACGCTTCTTGGCATCTGGCAGCAGCTTTTTCACGTACTTAACTTTTTCCTTAGTCTTTTCTTTCTCCATTTTACACGATCAGCTACGCTACATCTTACTGTGTCGCAATGGCGTATCCTCTCAAGATGGCGGCATGGCAACCGATCCGCCTAGCAACGCGATCGACTCCCCGAGAGAGAGACAATAGGAGACCCGTAAGACAATGAATTCAATAAAGCCACATCAGTCATTAAATTATGTCATTTTTAATAATAAAATTTTTTACCCCATTACGCCCCCGTTATTACCCAATCAACCCTTTGATTTTAAAAAACTGACGAGCATGACTGATGTGGCTTTATTGATCTAATTATCTTATGGGTCTCCTATTGTCTCTCTCTATAACTATTGTCTCTGTCAATACCTAATCATTTACCTGATCAAGTGATGCCAAGTGAAACTTAATACTTATTAACAAGTTGCAACTAACTTTTAGGAACCTGCAGAGGTAACCTTTAAGTGTGTTGCCATAAGAACTTATTAATTACTTACCCTAAGTTCTTACAAGTACTTACCCTAAGTTCTTACAACAACTTGACTCAAGTCCCAAGATACTGAGACAGATTTGTCAAGATACAAGGACAATAAAAAAACTTTTTTTTCTCAGTAGTACTCTGGGGGTGGTGCAGATGGGGCTAAATAATCAGGCACAAGTGGTGTAAGTGGCATGGCAGTTTTCTGTGAAGTGTATGACATTAATAAACGATTACCAAATCTGATTTTTATTTGTTTAAAAGATTGTGTAGCTTTTCTGTGGTTTCCTGTACCCCTATCCTTTTTCCCTCTGCTAAAAAACTAGCCTTCAGTTCTTCAACATTCACGGGAGACTGACTACGCATTTTATTCTGGATTTCAGATTTTTGTTTCTTGTAGTTATTCAAATCATCTTGGACGCGCTTAAATTCTTCATCATCAATAAAATTATCATTCAATGCCTTACTGATAATAAGTTTCATACTGCTCAGCTTTGCACCAGCAAGCGTACTCAATGCTTCATGTTTCTGTAATTTTGTGTGAAACCTCTTGTTCAAGGCCTCCAAACCAAAGCAAGCCAGGCATGTAGCAACGCTAACACCCTCAACTGCTATTCCAGCCAAACTTCCAATTCCTGTGGCGAACAGAACTATACCCCCTACAGAACATCCAGCTGAAACTGCACCAATAGCCATAGAAGTGTTTTGAACAGAATTAAATACTGACTTATACCTCCTTTTACATCTGGAGTACCTAGCATCTTCACTTTCCAAATATTTAATTGCTTCTGTAATATTATTTAATCTGAATGCATCTGCCTGTAGTGTTTTATCTGATGCAATTGGCATATGTGGATCAGGTGCAAGTGTTATTTTAGTCATCACATTTGTTTCAGTCGGCTCAAGCGTCGGTAGTTGCGGATAGAAGTTTACCATTTTTTTTATTCACAAATATTTTTTTTTATTTAATCAGCAATTACATTTTGCAACTCTTCAAAAGTATACAATTTGCTGGCATAATAAAATGCAACAAGATCAATGTGTTCAAGGTTTATGTAAGTTAGACGAACAAAAGTTGTTTTGTCAACCACCACCTTGACAGCTGGAACACTGCTCGAAACATTAATAACATCATTATTTTTTGTAATAGCAATAAAGACCTTTGTTGATTCTGATACTGTGTCATTCCATGTAAGTTTAATTCCTTGTGCAATTTGAGCCTCTTTAGCAGTAGTTACTGATCTCATGATAATTTCAAATACTATTGTCGCTTCTCTTGCGATGGGAAAGTTTATTGGTGCAAACACGACCTTCGCATCAGACCTACCCTTCCTATGTGTAAGAAGATATCTCCGTCTCTCATAATTTTCAACTTTCAGTTTTTCTCTGCTATTGTCGTCTGAAGCAAAGCTTGGAACAAGGCTTACAATAAGCGGCCCAGAATTAACAACTTTCCTAAACACTAAGGCGCCTTCATCATCAGTGTATACATAAGGACTAATAAATTCCAACTTTATGTCCCAGTCAATTGTGGGTGGTGGAACAGGCACAGGTGAAACCACCCACTTACTACCTACATGTATTAAGTTGTAGGGCACATTATTTACAGGTGGAGTAGGTACAGTAACATCACGCAGCTGACCAAGTTTAGGAATCTGTCTTTCACCATCTTTCATGTCGACAATTACTTTCCTCTTGTACATACCAGTTGAATCAAGTTCAAAACCATATATTTCTCCAATTTCCCCTTCCTTCTCAAAATCCTGTACGTCTGCCAAATCTTTCAATTCTGTTACTGGACATGCAACTGGTATGATTCTCGACTTTGGACCACCACTCCTTTTTTATAAACAAAAATAAAATTATTTAACTTCTAACACTACACTAAAATCATGCATAAGAACTGGTTTGTCATCCTGATTAGTTACACCCCCACCCGGGTCTGCCCTGGGGGACTTGGGTGGGGTTAGGTATTTTTTAGTTTCCAGGGTCACCCTGGTCAGCCCCACAGGGTGGGTTTTTCTCTCTATTCTGGGGCATGTGTTTCTGTCTACCCGAGGTCCATTCATCTGTATTTGCCTTTTTAAAAATCTCCCTACTGTCTGCACTGCCTGTAGCTCTTGATATTGGATGTGTGTTGCTAAATGGTCTTAGCTTTATTTATGCCCCATGTAGGTTTATTTAATGTATTTGACCGGCTGGCGACATACATTCAATTTTCTGTTTAGTTTTTTTTCACAAGCAGTGCAGGCACGTCCTGAGAAAGCCTTGTTGCTGTCGGGACGTTAAGCAATGTACAATCAATCAACAATCTGATTAGTTACAGATATACTCAGTGACTCAAAGAAACTAGAACCTAATTTCTTAAACTGCAAATTAGGAAATCTAACAACTACACTTTCACAATAGGGTGCAGTTCCAGTTGGTAAGCATCTCAGCAAAGTTGAAGGCTTTCCATTGTGAACATTCTCAGATGTGTTTAGTTCTTTCAAATAAACATTTAGCACTGTGTGTACTGACAAATTGACAGGACGTTTTCCAGTTATTTTAAGTTTTTTTGTCTTCATTGTTATAATACCAAACTTTAATTCACCTAAATCATCTGATCTCCACCAATCTTCATCAATATAAAATCCAAGTAAATATGCAAATCTATCTGAGATCTTTAACCAATTTTGTGTCGGAAATTCTAATGTAACAAGTAGGTTAGCTGGATTTAAAGTTGCTTTAATTTTAAAATTACTTTGAAACCATTCAGCTATAGTACAAAAGTCATAATACCCGGGTGGTAAAGCTTCAGTCTTACCATCTAAATTTACTTTATTATATATATCATCTTCTACATTAAACCATTTTACTGTGTAGAACATTTCATGGATAGCTACAGCCTTACTACCATCACGATTATCAATCCCATTAGTTAACCACACTGGTTTGCTTGTGTCAAGATTTGTTAAGGTAATAAACATTTTTATTATCTCATATAAAAAAGGATGGAATTTAAATCACCAACCATTACCACTACAAACGCATTTCAATTTAATGTGGATGCCAAATATAATGTTGCACCTACTTATGAACAGAAAATAATTCAACTAAATCAACTCGACATAGCTGTGTCTGAACAAGATCTATTTCAAGTCAAAGTACCAAATCCGTTTGACCATTACCTAAACCCTCCAATAACAGACGACTCTACTGCAAGAAAGTGGTCCTCAAGTCCACTACAGATGTTTCAAAATCAACTCAACTTTGCCATACTGTGTTCTACTACAGGCTGTGGTGTTTCATTCACAGACCATTTGAATCACTCAAACAAACTGATTAGATCTGTGTATCATTTCCATGTTTATTACCAGCTTAGACGTATTTTGTCAGAACTTCATACACCACTACCAACTGAATCCAGTTTCAACAGGTTTAACAACCCCATGGATATGAAAGCATTTGAACGCATCTGTAATGAGTTTAACATAAGCCCCAGGTATGACTTTACACAAAAACTTGATGATCACAAAGGCATGGGCACATTGTATTACGCTATGAGTCACAGACAATACCCACAAGACTATTACCCTGGTTACACTTCATTCTCATCAAAATCTGAAGTCTGGTTAGGATCAATTGAACAGAAACAGTCTAATGCCTGGACCACATTTATTTTAGATAAAACTGACGGATTTACTCAAGCAGGATTGATTGTACATTGCTTAACGTCCCGACAGCAACAAGGCTTTCTCAGGACGTGCCTGCACTGCTTGTGAAAAAAAACAAAACAGAACATTGAATGTATGTCGCCAGCCGGTCAAATACATTAAATAAACCTAACACATGGGGCTAAATAAAGCTAAGACCATTTAGCAACACACATCCAATATCAAGAGCTACAGGCAGTGCAGACAGTAGGGAGAGTTTTAAAAGGGCAAATACAGGTGAATGGACAAAGGGTCGACAGAAACACATGCCCCAGAATAGAGAGAAAAACCCACCCTGTGGGGCTGACCAGGGTGACCCTGGGAACTAAAAAATACCTAACCCCACCCAAGTCCCCCAGGGCAGACCCGGGTGGGGTACTCAAGCAGGAGTCGAGCGCGTAAATGAGTCTATCAGAACATATGTCTGGTGTATACTAGGTGCACAATCATTAACAAAATCAAACATTTTGAATGGAAGTGGAAAGTTTGAAGCACAAAAACAGTTTCTTGCAAACCTAGAAGATTCAATTAATTCATCAGTAGATCTCCCATCAAGCATACAGCGTTACCAAGACGTACTCAGATATGCCAGATCAAAAGTTGACTTTGTAGTCGGCTTCAGGTTATACATGTTACCATCTGACCTTCAACTCCAAATGGGGACAATAACAAATTATAATAATGAAATCATTGTTGCAGGTCGTGATCAAAAATTAGGACTCAATCAATCTGTAAACTTGGGGGCCACAACCGCACATGTACAGTTGTTAAAACCATTACAGACGGTAACACCCCCGGCCCTGGCACAGGCACCCATACAGACAGTAACACCAGTACAACAGACACCAACACCATCACCAACCCTTGACACACATGAGTCAGAGAGAACAGCATTGGTAATAGGCCTCACAGGATTAGGAGTATTACTTCTTTATCTGTTTCATTAAATAACCCACCATTAACCCTCCTACTGTTACCAAAAAGACCCACACGTTCTGCCATAAACCCTACTGCCTTTGCCGCTGCACTAATCAGCCAACTGACAACTGTGCCAATTATGCCAGGCAAAGCGTCCATTGCTTTCACAGCCAATTTCTTAAGCAAGTCTGATATGTGAGACAACTGTTTCTTTACCCATGACTGTAAGTCTTTTGGGTCTGTGGGGGCTGGTGGAGGTGCCGGGGCTGGCGGTGCCGGGGGTGCACCCCCACCACTACCGGAGACAGCCAACACAACAGTACTGATAATAAATCCAAGAGCAGTAATTAAACTAGCAATTGTAATACCCTGTTCTCTGAAAAGTGTTTTTAGTCTCTCAGCCAGAGTAGTGTCTTCGTGAAGTATTTTCTGAATAGTTTCTCTAATCCTGTTAACTTGTGTTTTCAGTTTTTGTCTTCCAATACTAATCACTTCTAACCGTCCAGATCTTTCTATCTGCAAATCATTTAATCTGTGTTGTATTCTTTCTTTCATTTCTGTGTCAAGATTCCCATTGTCTGCGGTAGCCAGTTTCTCTTTTTCACGTTCAATGTATTTATCAAGTTCACCCACTTTGGCAACATTGTTTACCATCTCACCTCTTATTGTCTGCAGTGATTTATCTAACCCTATAATCTCCCGCATTGACAAAGGTGGGTCGTCTATTGTTTTCATAGCATCATTTATTTGTCCTTCAGTAAATGAGGTTTCTTGTATCACTGTGTTTGCTATTTCTGGTAGGCTTGTTACTGGTGCCATTTCAATATCTTGCCCTGTTGGCAACTTTGTTTGCGTGTCGTGAAGCGCACTAACAAGTCTTGGCGTGACAGGAGACCCTCCAATTCCAAGGTACCTTGCCAACCCAGAGTTACCACCGACTTCACCTTTAATTGTACTTAAAGCTCTAAACTTAGAAGGATTGTTTTTATGTGTTAGATTTATTTTCCCTCTGTCTGTATTTACAAATAAGTGTCCTTTATCATATTCAAATTGATTAGGATCTATTACATCTGGGCGCGCACCAACACTGTCATAAAATGAGTTTACTTTGTCTTTTAACAGTTCATGATGCATACTAGAAGTAGTTACCATTCCAGTCATATCTGTGATACTGGTATCTGGGACATTCATGTCATCCATTTCAAAATCTTCATGATTAAATCCTCCTGCTGCCATTGTTTTATTAATTTATTATTTTTTATTGTGCATAATAAAAATGACACAGTCTTATGGATCAAAGTTAGACCCATACAGAAAACTACGTGAGCCTCTGGGTGTTAAGGCCATTCGACAATCAATCGTCATCACAAACAATCCAAGTACCATAGACCAGAACCAAACACTTACAGTCAAGTTTCCAAACCTAGGTCCCAGTGACGTTATTGTTCCTGGCACTGCACGCCTTGCATTTAATATTGAACTTTCATCAGACGCAGATGTGAACAGAACACTAGTTGACAATCTTGGCAGAGCAATTGTTAGAACTATTAAAGTAAAACTTGAAGGACAGGAAGTGTTTAGTCTTGACGACTCTGATGTGTTCTACTGTTACCTTTGGCTCACAAGAGAAAAACGAGAAGACTGTCTTTATCAAGGCATACAGTCTGATAATGTTGGTAAACTTCGAATCGATGCAGCAGATAAGGTGACTACTGGGGTAGCCAAGGACGTTATTATAGCAGAAACATATGGAACCAGGTTTTACATTCCACTTGAGTTTGAAATCCTAACAGCGCATTTACCTTATTATCAAGGGGCACTGAATGACCGTCTGAGCTTTGAACTAACTTTCAATGACTACTCCAAAGTTATAAAATCATCTGCCACAGATGCAACATATAAGATCTCTAACATTTCCTTGGAATATGAAATTGTCACACACACTGAACTAGCTAGACTCATACAAAATCAGTATCAGTCAAGACTGCCAATTTATTATGACAGGGTGATTAGACATAGTTTAATGCAAAAAGACAAGAGTGACCCGATGTGGAATATAAACTTGAACACACCTGCCAGGTCACTGAAAGGTATTCTTATGTTGTTTGTTGAACCGGTGAGTCCATACAAAAGAGATTCAGAAAAATTCTACAATCCTAAGATTACACATTTGTCCTGCATAATCGAAGGCCGCCCTAATCAAGTGTACGCTTCAGGTTTGTTACCTTATCAACACTACGATGAGATCACAAAGTATTTTGCGGGTGGAAGGATTAGAGATAAACCAGCAAACATTGTGTGCAAAGATCTACATCTGTATGACGTTAGGATCGGACAATACCTGACAAATAAATATGCACTGTGGCTAGACCTTCGTAGTACGGACGACGACTACCTTCATGGGTCAGGACGAACTGTCGAGAACGGTAGTGATGGAATAACAATTCAGATACAAAAGAAGGTTGAAAAAGCCAAAGCCATAAACATATATTTGTACCTGATATATGACGCACAACTCAATATTGCAGAAAGCAGACTGAGTGGACACATATTAAAATTATATTGTGTATTAAAATGAACCGGAGCTTGATGACCCTTGATCCACACTGTGGATTATTTTGTGGTGCCACAGGGTGTGGGAAAACTGAATTTGTTCTTAACCTATTACAAACAAGATACATACACCACTTTGAAAACATTGTAATATTTTGTCCTACAATCAAACACAACAAAGCTATCACAACCGTTTATTCATTTGGACTGACAACAACATTTACTTAGTTGACCCTGAGAAAAAACTGAATGACTACCTACAATATTTTTACAAGCAATTTGAAGGACAGCCAACGTTGTTTATTGTTGATGACTGTTCTGCAGAGAAAGACATTGTCAAGAAGAGAAACACTCTATCAGAACTTGCCTTCAGTGGCAGACATGCTAATGTAAGTGTATGGATTCTCACTCAGAAATATAATGCTGTACTGAAAGATTTTTGAGAACAGTTAAAGTTTATCTGTTTGTTTTACTGTAAGGATCGTGACAGCTTTGAAGACTGTCTCAGAGAGAATGATGTCATCCCAAATAAGCATGAACGTGATGATGTAAAAAATAAACTGAAATCAACTAAGCATCTAAAGCTCATTTTAAAGACAGATCAGCCCACAGGTTATGGGTTAGAGAATTAATTTATACATTTGTTTGTCCAATAAAAATGACAGACGGACAAACCCAAGTGTTTGATGTTACAGAATGTTTCAAAGATGTTAAGTGTTTTTATGACTTAAAAACACGTGTGTTTGGACCCAGCTTTAAACTCTCAACACCGACAATAAGAATATACACGACATATAATGTTACTTTGGAATATTCAGATGGATTACCACGTTATGATTATGAGACTGTTGATCTTAAGACAAATGCTTTTAAAGTTTATAATGCTAACAGTGGCCACTTGCGTTGGTTTGAGGTACTGTGTGAAGACATATTTGTTCAATTAAGAAAACTACATTGTTACATTTAAAGTGTTACATTTAATAAAGTGATATTACACCTGCAGGACAAGACTTCAAGACAAACACCAGGAAAGTAGTTGACTTGTTTATCATAACTACAGATAATACAGTATTACATATGGTGTGACAATGGTAATTTTTTTTATTTTATTATTTTGTCGGACAAATAAAAATGACGGACAATGCTCAAAGCCCTGGCCCATCAAACCCTGGCTCATCAAGCTTAAGAAACGTGTTTCACACAACAAACTTGCCTATATCTAATACTAACAATGTCTATGAATCAATAGAAAACTCTTTTTCTGTCATACAAGATAATCTTCTTACAGGCAGTGTGAAGATTCAGATTGTTGCTAAAATAGAATTTACTAGAGTAGACGGTGAAGTGATTGTATCGTACATATCAACAAGACAACACACAGTTAACACAAGAAGAGAACCGGAGGTAGAGAACGTGTTTAGAGACAGACTATTACCTGACTTCCTCCAGGCAATCGACAGTGCAAAAATGAAGGGGTCTGGTTGGCATGAAGGACATGTACATGAACTACAATTAAAACAGTCAAGGTATCATCCTATATTAGGTAAATCGTGGATGCCACTGCCAACAGAGGTTGCAAACAAAAAGGCTGTTGTTAATATTCAGAACAATGACAATTTCTGTTTCATGTGGTGTGTGCTTGCTAAATTACACTTTGTAAAATCAAAACCTGAACGTGTATCTAACTACATCAAATTTGTGAATGAACTTGATTTTAGTGGCATTTAGTTCCCTGTTAAAATAGAGGACATAGACTTGTTTGAAAAACTAAATCCTGGTATATCTGTAAATGTGTATGTGTGGGATAATGAGTCTGTTGATAAGTTACAACCAATTAGAGTGTCCCCAATTGCCCCAACCTATGGGCAGTCAGAAGATAGACATGTTGATATGTTATTAATCGGTCCTGCCGGTGATAATGATAACTTCCACTACACAATTATCAGAAATATGTCACGTCTAATTCATGGGCATACAACAAAACACAATGGTAAACAAGAAGTTTGTAAAAGATGTTTACAAAGATTCTCCTCTATTTCAGTAGCTCACAAACATGTTTTACACTGCAGGTCAGCTGATGACATACAAACTGTACTTAAGTATCCAGATCCTGGCAGCAAGGTTTATTTTAAGAACTATGGGAATCAGCAAAAGCTGCCGTTTGTAGTGTACGCAGATTTCGAATCACTGGTTGTTCCGTATGAAGGTCCTGTTCCAGAGTCATTACCAAAGACTATAAAGTTGAGTGACCAAGTGGTGTGTTCTTTTGGATACATTCTTGTTAGGTCAGACGGTTTGCATTCAGAACCTGTTATCTACAGAGGGGAAAATGCAGCATGTCTGTTTTTAACAGAAATGAGACATCTGTATAGTCAGGTAGTACAATATCTTACAACATGTCAGATGCCTTTGGTGATGACAGAAGAAGACAAACTGAATTTTGATACAGCTGAGACGTGTTGGATTTGTGAACAACCCCTTCAGGGTGATAAAGTTCGTGACCATGATCGCATAACTGGACGTTACAGAGGTGCTGCACATAACAATTGTAACTTGTTATTAAAAACAGATCCTAAGACATACAAACTGCCAATCTTTTTCCATAATCTCAAAGGATATGATTCACATATTATCATGCAGGCTGTGGATGAATCTTACAAAAAAAATTAGTTGCATTGCCCAGACAACTGAGAAGTACTTGACTTTTAGATTGGACAACAAATTAGCATTTTATGACTCCATGCAACATTTGTCTTTAGGATTGGCTAGTCTGGCAGAAGGACTGACTGAGTATCCAATAACAAGTAAATATTTTGAACCAGACTTGATTAAGAAAGGTGTGTATCCGTATGAGTATATTGATCACTGGGTTGTGTTTGAGGAAAGGAGACTGCCACCAAAAGAAAATTTTTATTCCACACTAACTGGCAAAGGTATTTCTGACTCTGAATATCAACATGCACTTGATGCGTGGGATAAATTAGGGTGTCAGACAATTGGTGACTACCACGATCAGTACTTGAAAGCTGACGTTTGCTTGTTAGCAGACGTATTTGAAAGTTACCGTGAGAAGGGTTTGTTACACTACAAACTTGACCCTGCTTGTTACATAACTAGTCCTGGCATGACATGGGATGCATTTTTGAAATCCAGTAAGATATCTATAGATCTGTTGTCTGATCGTACGATGGGTGAAATGGTGGAACGTGGATTGAGGGGAGGGATTAGTATTGCAGCGAACAATTATGCAAAGGCCAACAACAAATATTTGGACGGCCCGGACTGGGGTTTTGACCCCTCGAGGTCAAGGTCATTCATTACATACCTTGACGCGAACAATTTGTATGGGTTCGCGATGTGTGAGTTATTGCCCTTGAAAAACTTTTGTTTGTATGATTTGTCACAGTATGACATAACAGACATAACAAACAATATTATTAATCTTGACCGAAACGACGCTAAGGGTTGGATCTTTGAAGTCGACCTGGAGTACCCACACCACCTACATGATTACCACAATGATTATCCATTAGCTGTTGAGAAAATGAGTATGACAGGGAAAAAAGAAGACACCAAACTTGTGCCAAATCTAAATGACAAATTCAATTACGTTTGTCACTATCACTTGTTACAGTTTTACATCAGACATGGGTTAGTACTAAAGAAAGTTCACAGAGGAATCCAATTTGATCAAAGTGCTTTCATGAAAGATTACATAATGAAGAACACAACCCTCCGTGCCAGAGACAGCAACACTGCATTTGACAAAGACTTCTTTAAGCTTATGAACAATGCCTGTTTTGGCAAGACAATGGAAAATCCTCATCACAGAAAAGATGTGAGACTGGTCACAACTGAATTGGGTGCAATTAAACTTACAGGTAAACCACAGTACACAGGGTACAAAGAGTTTCATTCATCATTGTATGCAGTGTCACTCAAAAAAAAGATTGTCAAACTGGACAAGCCAGTATTCATTGGTATGGCAATTCTTGAGTTGTCAAAATTACTAATGCTTGAATTTTATTATGATTACTTTAAATTAAAGTATCCTGACTGCCGTCTGTTATACACTGACACTGACTCTATGATCATTGATGTGTGTACTGAAGACTTTTATGAAGACATGAAAACAGAACTACACATGTATGACACGTCTGATTACCCTAAAGACCATCCACTGTTCAGCACACAAAACAAAAAAGTGCCTGGAAAGTTTAAGGATGAACTAAATGGTGTGCCAATAGTTGAGTACGTTGGACTGAGATCAAAAATGTATTCTATACTGCACCAGAAGGGAAGTCAGTCAAAAGCCAAAGGAATAAAAAAAAAACAGCGATAAAAAATAAAGACATTCGTCATGAACATTATAAGGAAGTGTTAGATGGTGCATTAATGCCTGATTATCCAAACAAGTCACCGAGATCAAATAAACATAATCTTGAAATGATTCAAACACATAAGAAGTCACTTGCAGTTGGAGACACGAAACGTGTTTTTCACACTAAGGAAAAGGCTTATGCACCTGGTCATTACAGGCTCAAGTTATCTGAAGAAATAGCTGATGAACTGGTTGATGAATTAATTGATGAGTTAGTTACTGAAATGAGTAACGGTGTCTGGGGGAATAATCTGTAATTCTTCTCTGACAAATGCCCTCTGGGGTGCAGGGTCATACAGATAATATATTGTTGCGCCAGGACCGTCAGGACCGGGGACTATTTTTTTTATATTGTGTACAGACGTTGACCAGATAGGGTCTGTTGCCCTGCGTCTGTCGTCGTTCTCAGCCTCCCCTGGCTGATATAAATATCTCACCTGTTTAGTAAACAAGCTTGTGTCTGGTGCTGGGGTTGGGGTTGGGGTTGGTCCTGTTTTTGGCTCTGTAATTGTTTTCAATTTAATAGCATCAGCAGGCTTAGGGTGTCCTTCATTGTTCATTGCTTTTATCACATGTGGTAATCTCTTTACCCACTCCGTGTTACGGGTGTCATGCATGAGTTCCTTTGAATACTGGTAACTGAAAAGTCTCTCTGATAACTGTTTGTTAAATTTCTCTACAATTGCCTGTGATCTGTGTACACCTGGAATGCCTCGTCTGACCAGTACGCCATGCTTCGCAAATAACTGATTAACTGCACCTTTGAATTCAGATCCATCATCAACTTGAACAAGTCTGGGGTATCTTAAAGGGCCACGACTATATATTTTTGATAATGCTGTAGCAACAGTGGTGGCTGTTTTGTCAGATATGGGTTCAGCGTCTTTATATCTTGAAGCAATGTCTACAACAGTTAATGCATACTTGTATCGTTTCTTTCTTATTGTGTCATGTGGTAAGAACAGGAGGTCCATTTGGTGTGTGTCATTTGGTGTTGTGTTCTCAAAATGAGGTCTTGTTATCTTTCTTGGAGCAGGGAGATATATCTGCCAAATTGCTTGTCGCTGTAACCATTGTTTGACTTGATTGAGTGATATATCTCCGCCCACAGTGGCATGTAATTTCTGAATAGCTGTTTGCCCTTTCCAATAGCCTGATGGTGAGTAATATATTTTCGATAGTTTATTTTCGGCTGCCATTTTTTCTAGCAATGAAAACTCCTGTAAAATAAACAAATGTCATTCCCACTAGAACAAAGATTATCTCCCCGTTTCTTTGTTGTGTGCTTGGTTGTAATAGTCACTTAGTTTTGGTTTCGGTATAGACATGTCTTCACCCGTGACAAGAAAATATTCACGAATTGCTTCGTCTGTATTTGAAAACGTATGTTGTGCATGACCTTCAAGCCTCAATCTTTCATTGATGAAATCAAGTTTTTCAATTCTATTCTTTTCATAATCCTGCTGGGCTTGAGCAAGTTTCTCAGATGCTTCATTGTGACGTTTCATTTCTTCTGCTGATTCTTCTCTACCCATTTTTGAAAAGAGGTAGTTTGAGCCACTGAATGCCAGAGCATTAACAACTGCCCCACCAATCATAATAGCTATCGTCGCCATATTATTTTTATTTACATAGAAACATTTTCGGGAATAATTCCCTGCTTGACAAGAAAGTCTTTTGTCGCAATCGACGCTGTAACGACTGCAATTAGCTTAGCGCTGTCTTCAAAGTCAAGTCTACTGAGGTCTGCTGATTTCATTTTGAGTAGACTTTTTCCCAGCATAGAATAAGCTACTGCTAGTCCACTGATTACGGCAGAGTGATAGACAAGGTTCATTATGTTCTTTGAGTCATTCATTTTATAATACAAGAAAAATTAAAATAATATTTTTATTTACTGCATATAAAGTGGGTCAACGGCTTTGGGTGTTACTGGTAATGTGGCGACTTCTGGTTTTGTTTTTGGAGTGTCTGATTTTTTGGTCACTGTACGAGTCTGTGGTTTGTATTTTTTGTATAATTGATAACCTACGTAACCAAATCCGACAACAAATCCGGCAATTATATATTTTGTTGATTGAGGTTCGGGGTCAGACTTAGTTGTTTGTCTCTCACTTTGATGAGGGTGTGACGGCCCTGACGGTATTGACACAGGTCCTGACAGTGATGATGGTCCTGACACCTGGTCAGTTACATGAGTCTTTTCTGTTTGTGCTTGAAGCTGTAATTTTTTTTGCCTGTTCCATTCGGCTAATCTTTTTCCTGCATCAACACGGCCTGGACTTTTAGCCTTAGTCACAGTTTGAACCTGTGTCAAAACAGGGTCGGGGTTCAGTTGTGGAGTTGTCTGGGTTTCGTCCATTTTCTTCTGCAGTAAAATTTATTTTTGAAAAATCAATATGACTCCCGGTAACAAGCAATGTTACGACAGGTGCAAGGTAATTTCCAAACTTGTAAAACATGACACATGCTAATTTACCAATTGAACTTGAAACAATAGGATTGCTTTCAAGGTCGTGTGATAGGCTGTCACTATCCACAGGTAGAAAGTGACTCACTGCTTTTGTGTATAGGCATACAAGAGATCGACTTAAATCACGTGTCATTAGTGAAGCGATGTGGTTTTCATATTTTGAATGAAGCTTGATTAGTTCGTCAGCGGTGAGAGATTCAATATCCTCTGTCATGTATTGTTTTCCGAGATAAGTCTTTGACTTGCCTGACACAACTACAGAAAGAAGGCGCTGTTTTTTCGAGTCTAAGTCTTTGTTTTCTACAGCATTAATATCGTTTAGAAGAAGTAATTCGTCTTGATTCATTTTATAATAAAAAATATTAATTTTAATGACATTGAATTTGGAAACCTTTATTTTACTGAAAAAAAATAAGGAGAAACCTAGAAAAATGGGCGGCGTCAAGGCGTGGGAGTAAGCGGTCGAAAAATCCTGGAATTTTGGGATAGATATAAATTGTCCAAATTCTTATCCTCTATTTTTCAAATAAAAATAAAGAAAATATGGGAAAAATGCATGGTGTGACTAAGTGTGTGTTTTGTTGTCAAAAACAATGGAAAAATGAGGTGTATTTAAATTGTCGAAAAACACCCATAGTTACCATCTCTCCCCGAGCATTATAGCTTTTCTGTACTTACGCCGTTTAAACGATTCCTCTCTCTCTCTCTCTCTCAACATATCGTACCTTTAGCCGCTGTTTGCAATTACATGCACTTGTGAAATAAAAGCCAGTCTCTAACCTTTTCTGTATTCGCCGGAAAAAACACCCATCTCACATAATTGTACATTTTGCACTTATTTCATGTCATTCGGTATTTCCCCCGTCCACAAAACTATAATTGCCCGTTAAGGGATAAATACATTGTTTTGATTTGAATTGAACTGAATTAACTTGAATCAAAACGATAACAAGCCAGCACATATAGAACCCTGACCTTGCAACTACAGTGTTTCACTTATGCGTTGTTTGAGTGTTTGAAGTGTTCAAAAGGTCATCGGGCCGACGTCAGCCGCCGTTAGCCCGTGCACAGCCGTGCGCGGGCCAACGGCGTCTGACGTCGGCCCGATGGCCTTTCGCTCGCTGGGATGCTGAGAGACACATGCACACACGCACTGACAACAAGGACAAAGACATTTTCATCGCTTTTATTACAGCTTCGCGTTTCGTTACTTTATTCTAGCGACAGTCGCGATGCGACCAAAAGCCCTCATTCTGTCGCGGATCTAAACTAATATGCATGCCATGCAGAGATGTAACGGGGATTCCGCTCTGAAGGGAGCCTTGGTTTCAGTACGTGACAACAAGTCGCAAGGATTCTAAACAAATGAAACAGGAGTGAGATTACGCCTGTCGCGCCGCTATATGGAAACACACGAAGCGACTTTCGCCTGCCGGTCAGTTTCTTTTTTTGCCGTGTCCCCTAAAGGCCCGCTACACATGCCCGGTTTTGAGGCCGATTCCCGATCACTTTCGAATCGAGGGGTGATCGGGCCGGACTAAAAAAAACGTGTGCACTGCCACACATTTCCCGACTTGTTTAGCCGACCGGTTTGAATCGAAGATCAAAGTCGTATCTGTTCTGCAAAATGGCTGCTAGTTTTGACAGTGATGATGATGTGCTTGCATTATCAGCAGTTTTGCATCATATTCCGGAAGAGGCGTGCGAAACATCAGCAACGGCGGTGGCCGGAACTGATCACAACAGGCGTGTTCCGCCATTTGCAAACTACGACATGCTTTGCGAGACGCGCTCTGATTGGTTGAAGCTTACAACCGGGGCCGATTCGGATCGGGGTAAAATAGAGCAGGTTCTAGACACCCGATTCCCAGCCGATTGGAACCGGATCGGATAATTGACGTCATCCGATCGCAATCGGATCGGAATCGGCTTCAAAATCGGGGCACAACCGGCTCGTGTGGCGGGGCCTTAACGCACCAGTGTTGCGTAGCTATATGGAGACACACCCCTTAGCCAGCCTAAAGAGGCGTTTTCATATACCTCCGCCACAGCGACTGGTACAGGGACACAAATCGAGGACATAGAAATTAAGGAGTGTTTCCATATGCGCGACGGGACACCGACATGACGCGTTGCTCCTGTAGATAGCGTTGTACAATATTTATAGAACAGAGCGACGTCACTGTCAGACTAAATGCTATAAAGACGACGTGTGCTGGACCGGATTCTCCTGTGTCTAAATGAACCAAAGATCGATCTGTGTGTAGCGTTTTATAACCATCCGTTTCAGAAGTATTTCTTTGATCAGTTACGGCAATAGTTGGCTTTTAAAGGACAACCCATGTTTATTAAATTGAATTGAATCGGTTGACAGGAGTGTTGAAAGTTAAGAACGCCGGCGGAAGATAACGCAGTAAGGTGGAGGTTCCAACACGATTCCGTCCTTGTACAGCTCGGGGTTTGCCGGCGGGAGGGTATGCTTTACCGGCGGGAGGATGTCAAATTTCTGTAACAGGGTGGTGACGTACAGGAATACACGCGTGCGACCGAAGTTCTCGCCGGGGCAGGTCCGTTTACCCACGCCAAAAGGGAGAAGACTGGAAGCACAAAGGACAGTCAGAGGGCAATACATTTTCGCAAGAATCATTTTTAACAAAGACAAATCTAGTGCTGAGAAAACGTGAACACCACCCAGCTGCAAGAGGTATAGATCCTCATGAGCCCCCGTAGTTGCGGGGGCTTATGAGGATCTATGCCTCTTGCTGACACCACTTTGAATCCGTGTTCCTGGCACATCTAGGTCTAGAATTAACGAAGATTGCAGAAACAGTCCGCGTCAGCTGACACTGAAAGGGTTAACGCAGGGGCGGATCTGGAGGGGGTTTCAGACCCCCCCCCCCCCCCGACAAAAAATTCTTTAAGATGCTATTTTTAAAAAGTCCTTTTTTGAGGTGTTTGGACCATCTAACCACCACCCACCCCCCAACCCCGCCCCCCCCCCCCCCTCCACCCCACCCCCTTCCTTTCTTTGTTTGATATTTTGACCATTTTCGACACACACTGAAATGTAACCATTTGAGAGCTAAAGGGCAGATCTGGATCAGCTCATAATTTATCGCGAATAATCTATACATACTTCCGTCTCAGTGGGTGAGTGATAGGATGCAGTTGACCTTGGTCGTCAAGGAAACGGTCAGGACGAAACAAGTCAGGGTCATCCCACATAGCAGGGTCGTGATGATACCACCAGGCATTGGCGGCGATCTGATGTGAGAAATCATGCAGTAATGACAAGACAAGACTTTAATCTCATAACTGACTTGGTTCACACAAGACTTTATTTTTAAGGCGTTGAAAAACATGGACGTTGAACGCCGTAAGTTACATAGTGCTTAGACAATAGGTTTGGAGTGAGAGCCGTATTTCCTAAGCAGTTCATACCACGTGCCTCTGTCTATTCACTATTTTTGTGGGCTGAAATGTGACCGAACAGCCTTTAAGGTTGACTCATTCCGCAGGCGTGCTTATGTCTGACGGCTCTAAATTTACAAATGTGCTTCAAATGCCAGCAAACCCGATAGGCCTACTTATCTCTCACGCCAAATCCGACAATTCACGAGAAATCCATCCTCTAACCCGTCTCTGCCACGTTAAGTAAATCGAAGATTGCCGGTAATCCACCCCAGAAAATGCCCTGTGAGTGTTATAAAGTTAAATAATCCAGAACAAAAAGGTGACTGCCAAACGTGTAAAAGAATCCAACGGAGAATGAAACACGCTTAGAAAAGCCAGTAGCAACACAATTTATTGTGTTGTAACGTTTCTAAGAGTGCCTTTTCTAAGCGTGTTTCGTTCTCCGTTGGGTTCATCTCTGTTATAAAGTTGTTTTGGTTTTGACTGACTTGTGGCTTGCCATAATCCCAATGGGTAATAGGCCTTCGGGCAGATGTCGGCTTGATGGCCTTTTGCTCATTGGGATGGTAATAGTCCCAGCTTGATGCTAGTAGTATATAATTATGTTTAGCAGGGTCTAAGGTGGTATCGATCACTGCTGACTTTCTCTGCTCGGCCTTCCTGTGCATACAGCCACCGGCACTACGACAGCAACAGCACAGGGGGGTTAACTCTTTAACAGTAGAGGTTTCGTTTGCAACGTGTACCATGTGCATAGACAACACTCTCAACATCTCCAAGAGGCATAGACCCTCGCGAGCCACTTATGAGCAGAGACAACACTCTCAACATCTCCAAGAGGCATAGACCCTCGCGAGCCACTTATGAGCAGAGACAACACACTAAACATCTCCAAGAGGCATAGACCCTCGCGAGCCACTTATGAGCAGAGACAACACTCTAAACATCTCCAAGAGGCATAGACCCTCGCGAGCCACTTATGAGCAGAGACAACACACTAAACATCTCCAAGAGGCATAGACCCTCGCGAGCCACTTATGAGCAGAGACAACACACTAAACATCTCCAAGAGGCATAGACCCTCGCGAGCCACTTATGAGCAGAGACAACACTCTAAACATCTCCAAGAGGCATAGACCCTCGCGAGCCACTTATGAGCAGAGACAACACACTAAACATCTCCAAGAGGCATAGACCCTCGCGAGCCACTTATGAGCAGAGACAACACACTAAACATCTCCAAGAGGCATAGAACCTCGCGAGACACTTATGAGCAGAGACAACACACTAAACATCTCCAAGAGGTATAACCTTCGCGAGCCACTTATGAGCAGAGACAACACACTAAACATGTCCAAGAGGCATAACCTTCGCGAGACACTTATGAGCAGAGACAACACACTAAACATGTCCAAGAGGCATAACCTTCGCGAGACACTTATGAGCAGAGACAACACACTCAACATCTCCAAGAGGCATAACCTTCGCGAGCCACTTATGAGCAGAGACAACACACTAAACATGTCCAAGAGGCATAACCTTCGCGAGCCACTTATGAGCAGAGACAACACACTAAACATCTCCAAGAGGTATAACCTTCGCGAGCCACTTATGAGCATCGACAATACACTAAACATCTCCAAGAGGCATAGACCCTCGCGAGCCACTTATGAGCAGAGACAACACACTAAACATCTCCAAGAGGCATAGACCCTCGCGAGACACTTATGAGCAGAGACAACACACTAAACATCTCCAAGAGGTATAACCTTCGCGAGCCACTTATGAGCAGAGACAACACACTAAACATGTCCAAGAGGCATAACCTTCGCGAGAACTTATGAGCAGAGACAACACACTAAACATGTCCAAGAGGCATAACCTTCGCGAGACACTTATGAGCAGAGACAACACACTCAACATCTCCAAGAGGCATAACCTTCGCGAGCCACTTATGAGCAGAGACAACACACTAAACATGTCCAAGAGGCATAACCTTCGCGAGACACTTATGAGCAGAGACAACACTGTAAGTGACACTCAAGATCTCCAAGAGGCATAACCTTCGCGAGCCACTTATGAGCAGAGACAACACATTAAACATCTCCAAGAGGCATAGATCCTCATGCGCCCTCTGGGCGCATGAGGATCAATGCCACTTGGAGATGTTTGGGGTGTCGTCTGTGCTTACAATACACGTTTGTTACCCGCCGTCTACGTGGTTCTCGTTTGCTGTTGGGATTCATCCGGTGTAAACCCTGTTATCCCGTTACACCCTGAGGCTGATTGTGCAAAATTTGCTTATTGTCCTATTAAGGATACATGTCAGATTAAGAGATCGACCAACTGTTTTAGTTCAAGGGTGGTGCCAGAACAGCTTGGCGCCTGAGGTGCCAAGCTATTCTGACACCACCCTTGAACTATCAGTCCAATGTCATTCCAGCAGTGGGTTTATCAGGACGAAAAGGGTTAACTGACGGAGCTGCTCGGCAGAAATACCACACACGTGTCTAGTCTGCTGTACGGTTTCGTCAGTAGCAGTCAAGGGGTTAAACAGGGGGTGGCGATGGGTGTACATGCAGCGAAATGCCGTTACCATGGATCCCTTGGGAATGGTCAGCCCTTCCACGACAACGTCTGCTCTGGCCTGGTGGGGCACTCCAAGGGGGACAATCGACGTACAGCGCAGTGTCTCCAGGATGACAGCCTCTGTGTAAGGGAGCCTACTTCTGTCCTCCACGCGCGGGAGCCGATCCCCGATGACGTCATCAACCTCCTTCTGGATTTTTTGCCCGACTTCCGGGTGATGAAGCAGGAAGAGGAACAGCCCTTTCATCGTGTTTAGCGAGGTGAGGTAGCCTTCACACACAACAACAGTTAGTGAATGAGTGCGTGCGTCAATGTGAGTGATGGCTGGATGAGGGACGCACAGCACAAAAGTCCATCGGGCCGACGTCGGCCTGATGACCCTTAGCGCACTGGAGAGCAATCGAACCAGCGACTGGGTGTGCGGCTCTCTTTTCTGGCTCACTGGTTGGCAAAAGTGGCTCCTTCCCCACCCCCCACCCTCACCCCCCCCCCCACCCCCTCCTTTCGTTGCACAGGTGTACGGACAGGAAGTTCGTCAGACGTCTTTTCCAAACCAAAATACGCGAGGCAAATAATTATGAGGGTTGCTTTTTTTCTGTTGGGTCTCTCTCTCTCCCTCTCTCTCTGATATGCTGGAAAGAAATGACTAAAAAAAAAAACCGACACGGACAAGACCAACCTACGATGTAATAGCCTGCAGAAGATTTAATTCCTTTGTAGTTACAACCATTTTCTGTGCCTACTAAAACGACACTGTCGTAAAAGCATGTCTGAAATAATCCCGTTTTCAGGCGATATTCCAAAATACGTTTCCTTGAAAGTAAAAAAAGGGAAAACCTACGCCGGGTAAGATTGTATGGACCAGTCCCAACGGAAAAGTACAAAACTCATAATACCGCGAGATCCGTTGCCCAGTGCGCAAAGACCATCACGCCGAGGTCGGCCCGACAGTTTGTAGAGTATTGGGTGGCTTCTGCCAAAGCATGAGACTGCTTACATGGTCCCTTTGAAAGTTCTGACATGATGGATGGATGGGATGGGATGGGATGGGATGGGATGGGATGGGATGGGGTGGGGTGGGGTGGGGTGGGGTGGGGTGGGGTGGGGTGGGGTGGGGTGGGATGGGATGGGATGGGATGGGATGGGATGGGATGGGATGGGATGGGATGGGATGGGATGGATGGATGGATGGATGGACTGAATGATATTTTTCAGCAATTGTTAATGATTACCTGCGCTGCTGAAGTTCATGATAAGTCCCCAGATGTTTTCGTCCTTTAGCCAGTGGTTGTCTTCCTTGAGCTGTTCCGCCAATAAGACGTCAACAACGCCTCTCACCTGGCCGGGTATGTATGTTGCCTACAGGTGTAAGATACATTATACATGAAGACAATTGCAGGACACATTCCAATAATTAGGATCATGTGTGACCTGTGAAGGCAAAGAGCAGTAAATCCATTTGAGTGAAAAGCGATGTGTACCTGTAATACAAATGACGATCTCGCTTTTCACAGATCTTGAGCCTTGACATAGAAGATGAGCGAATGTAACATAGGCCTCATCGAGATAAAACTCACTCTGCCCGCCACACACCGCAGCAAGATATAGCTCGACCAGGATAGTTCAAAGGTGGTGGCAGAATAGCTTGGCGCATATAGGCGCCAAGCTATTCTGCCACCACCCTTGAACTATCATGCTCGATCTGTCTCCTGAATTGTTATGCAGTCCTCAGAGGATAACTCCAAAACGTGGGTATTTCGTACCTCGGGCAGAATGAGTTAATTTATCGATGTATTCTTGTAATGAGTTGGGTCATTTGTAGGCCATTTCGAATTTTTACAGTTTATTTTACCGACTTAGGTAAAACATGTCTTTCGTTCTGATTAGACTTAAGGTGGTAGCGCTGTTTTCTAGACCCATGAAGAAACTTTACGAATGACTTCTTTACGCTCCCTAATGCCCCAGCCTACAATTAGACACAATGCCTAACACCCCCCCCCCCCCCCCCCTCTTCCAAGCTCCCTCAAACACGTTATTGCCGTTTAAAGAACATGAGTATAGATTCGTTCTTCTCGTGTGTGGACAAAAATTTAATAATCTATCTCGTCTGCATCCTTAAAACCACGTACTTGTGTGAAGGGGGACAAAACAGCCACGGATTTGGAAAGGCCCGTCAGTTTTGCACCGAGCAGTCAAACTGAAACCTGTGCTTGCGGGTTTTAATTATACTCCGTCGCATAAAGTACTGCCTCATGCCGCAACATTTGTTCGTCAGTATCGTTTACGGTCATTAGCACTGAGAACAAAGACCCATGCAGGGGATGAAAGAATATTTTGTTTAGTATTGCCATCATTCTGCAAAATTTTGCATCACCCAAAAATGAACATCCCATGCCTGCGTTTTCAGACAGCCTGTTCTGAATGACTGTAGTAGGCATTCCTAGTTTTGTGGGCAGGCTCAGGATATTTACTGTATATAGCTTCAAACTGTACTGGGATGACATATTTCATTATAATTCGCTTATTTACATCACCGTTTCATGGATGCTCGCCCATGCTATTTTTTTTTTTTCCCATAAAGAGTGTAATAGCGTGTCAAGTTAGCTAGCCTAAGCCACCAGGGACGCGAAAATAATGGGATCCATCCATCCCATCCATCCCCCCCCGCCACCCCGCCACCCCTCTATCTATCTATCTATCTATCTATCAATCTATCAATCTATCAATCTAATCTAATCTAATCTAATCTAATCTAATCTAATCTATCTATCTATCTATCTATCCCCCGTAGTCTTGCCGACCGTTGGGGCACCACTGATGACTTGGCAACCAGCTCCCTCCATTCCTCTCTGTTCTCTGCCATTCTCAGCGTATCGCCCAGCTTCAGTCCTGTCCACTCTGAGATATTGTCCTCCAATCTTTTCCTCTGTCTTCCTCTCCTTCGTCCTCCTTGCACAGTGCCTTGCAGTATTGTTTTGGCAAGCCCTGCTGAGCGCGTGACATGCCCATACCACTTCAGTTTGCGTTTTCTTACAATGGCTAATAAGTCTTCATAGGGCCCGATGGCTTGCCTGATTCTGCTTCCCACTTCCTCGTTTGTGATGTGATCTCTGTATGAAATGCCAAGCAGCCTTCGAAAACATCTCATTTCAGTGGCTTGTATCCTCATTTCAAGGTCTGCTGTGAGGGTCCATGACTCGCAGGCATACAAGAACACTGAGATGACTAAGGAGCGCATCAGTCTGATCTTGGAGCAGAGTGTGATGTTTCTGTCCTTCCATATGGTCTTCAATCTTGTCAGTGCTGTTGTTTTCTGCGCAATCCTGGACAGTATTTCTGGTTTTGATCCCTCATCTGTCACAATGGCTCCTAAGTATTTGAATTTCTTAACTGTTTCCAGTTTTTGGCCTCCAACAATGATTTCAGTGCCAATGCCACTGGCGTTATTGGTCATCAGTTTGGTCTTCTCTGCACTGATTTCCATCCCATATGCAATGGCTGTACTATCCAGCTTTTCCACCAGCTGAGCTAGCTCCTTCTCTGTTCCTGCAAGGCCATCAATGTCGTCCGCAAAGCGCAAGTTCGTGATTGTTCTGCCTCCAATACTGACAGTTCCTTCATGATCTTTCAGAGCGTCCGTCATGATTCTTTCCAGGAAGATGTTGAAAAGAGTAGGTGAGAGCAAGCAGCCTTGTCTGACTCCAACTGTAGTCCTAAACCAGTTTCCTATTTTGCCGTTGAAGCAGACTGCGCTAGTGGCCTTGTTTTAATGTTTTGCTATGACTCTGATCTGGTTGGCATTGATGTTGTATAGCTTCATGGTGGACCAAAGGGCTGCATGCCACACCCTGTCAAACGCTTTCTTAAAATCCACAAAGACATGATAGAGGTCCTGCTGGTGCTGGAGGTATCTCTCACATAGAACTCGCAGGTTGAAGATCTGCTCAGTTGTGCTGCACCCTGGTCTGAAGTCTGCCTGTTCCTCAGCTATGATTTCCTCTGCCTGTGGCTTCAGCCTGTTCAGTAGGATCTTTAGCATGACTTTGCTTGGGTGGGATATAAGATTGATCGTGCGATAGTTCTGGCATTGATGTAAGTTGCCTTTTTTTGGGAAGAGTTATTATAAGTGGTTGGGTCCATGGTGTGGGCCAATCCCCTGATTGCCAGATCTTATTGCAGATTGTTAGTAAGGCGCTTATCGTGTCTTCTCCCCCTTCTTGGACTAGCTCTGCATGGATGTTGTCTGCTCCTGCTGCCTTCCCTTTTTTCAGCGACTTCACTGCAGCCTCTACTTCTTCTCGGAGGATGGGATAGTTGCCATTGTTGGTCACGGGTGGGTTGACAAGTATGCCTGGGTCCCCTGCAGCTCGGTGCTTGTATAAATCTGAGCAGTACTCTGTCCATCTCTTCAGTATGTCTTGGTCTTCCGTAAGACAGTTCCCTTCACTATCTTGAATGATCGAGGAGCGTCCTTGTTTTACACTGGTCAGGTCTTTCACCAGCTGGTATGCTTTTTTGCTATTATTTTTGTTCAGATTTTCTTCTACGTGTTTACACTGATCTTCAATCCACTTATTCTTTGCCTTTTTCATGCTTTTCTTGATATCCTGGTTAATTTCCCTGTATTGTTTAGCTCCTTCTACCTCTGATTTCTTTTTCTTTAATTCTCGACTCTTGTCACATAGAACAAAGATGTCAGCTGTAACCCAAGCTTTCTTTGCTTGTCGGTGTTTGCCAAGGATCTCACTGGCTGTTTGGGTTACAAAAGTGTTAAATGTGTCAGTCAGTGTGTCCACGTCCGTGTCTTCTGCACCTAGAAGTAGCAGTGGTGCGAATTTTCCTCCTATCTTTGCCTGAAAGGCTTCCGCTACCTCTGGGTCTTTCAGCTTCTCGAGGTCAAACTTGATTTTGATGGGACCCTGCTTGTTGACCTTCTTTAGGCGGAGTCGGAGGGTCATCATCACTAAGTCATGGTCGCTTCCAATGTCTGCTCCTGGAAAACTTCTTGTCTTGGCAATGTTCACACTGGTTTGGAAGCGTCTCTTCACCATGATGTAGTCAATTTGGTTATGGTGCTCTCCGTTCGGGCTGTGCCATGTCCACCTTCTGGATGCTTTGTGCGGGCCAAACATGTTCATCAGCTTTAGATCATTTGAACTGGCAAATTCCAGGAGCCTTAAGCCTCTGTCGTTGGTCTCTGCATTGCAGTAGCGTCCGCTTGTGCCTTTCCAGTTCCTAGCAGCATCCTCTCCTATTTTGGCATTCCAGTCTCCCTGCACCACAAGAATGTCTTGACAACCTTACCTCAATCCATACCGGATCGGTCGTCGCCCGGAACAAGGACCGCTCCTTCTGTCTTGCGCCAGGGCAGAGGTGTTAAGTGTGTTACTGGTGCAACATCACCATCAAAACTCCGTGCCAGAAACAACATCAGCATTGGCACCTGGAACGTCAGAACATTAAGAACGCCTGGAAAGGTAGAGGAACTGACACATGAAATGAACAGATACCATTGGACCATCCTAGGACTTTGCGAAGTACGGTGGAAGAACCTTGGGGAAACATCAACCCAGGAAAACCACAAACTGTACTACAGTGGCAGAGAAGACAAACACGAACAGGGTGTCGGATTTCTCGTCCACAAAGACATCGTGAACACCGTCATGAGTTGTCGGCCAGTCTCCAGTAGGCTTATCACCATACGCTTGAGGGCAACCCCATTTAATATCACCATTGTACAAGTTTACGCCCCAACAACAGACTATGGCGATGAGGAAATAGAAGACTTCTATGGCCAACTGCAAGAAGTTCTGGACCAGACCCCCAAGAAAAATAAATGGGATGGAACTTGGCAATTCCTTGGCAAGAACACATGACGTTATACGGTGACGCAGTAATAAAAATAAGATGAGGATTTCATCCCAAAGGAACGATCAGAGTTGTTCATGTTTTTAGGCTTATTATGCTGATCCATTTCCCTCCTCTCTAAGCCAACCTTTGATCAACACACACGTCGGAACACACAAATATAGACGGACGCACGGCGCTTCCCGCCATCAGTACGCATTGTGGCTCGTCGTGTAGCCACAGGAATCCATCTTCCTCTACTCAAACCCACCCTCTGATCCACACACACTGGCACACATAAATAAAGACGGACACACGGCGATTCCCGCCATTCGTAAAAGCTCTGTGGTCTGGCGTAGCATAGCTATTCTGAAGAAGAATTTCGAGCTGCGAAATGACGTCACTTCAAGCTTCACGTCATGGCATCATTAGTCCCACGACGCCATGTTCATAGTGAGGACTCAATGTTAAACGTCACTCATCACAGTACTAACATTTGACGTATTAGAGGATCAACTTTGCAATTTGCTGATTCTTACACCTAGGGCTTACAGGTCACAATATGACCAAATCCTACCCCAGACCCGAGACAAACAGCAGGCTTATGCAAACACTTTATGAAAAATCATGCGGGTATTAATGAGAAGATAGTGTTTTTTTCGTACAAGAAAAATTAAAGTTATGTTAGCTGTTTTACAAATGACTCCGAAAAAAGTGGTGCAGAAAATTGCGTGACAGTACCATTACAAATTGTCCTCAATTTAGCTCAGTTCTTCGTGATCATGTACCTGTGTGTTTGTTTGTGTGCGTGCGTGTGTATTGTAGAATCCTTTGTTTCTCTGGCTCTATGACCCCCTCCACTCCCACCCGTTATTTGTAAAGAGCTTAGAGCTTATTTTAGGATAGGCGCTATATAAGTAGCCATTATTATTATTATTATTATTACTTATTACTTATTACTTATTACTTACTTACTTACTTACTTACTTACTTACATGCCCAATTTCATAAGTCTGGGGCAAATTTACAGTTGGCAGTTTTTGCCTACACTATTAGTTTAACGGCGTGAAGCAAGGCTGCGTGCTGGCACCGACCCTCTTCACCATCTTCTTCAGCATGATGTTGAAGCAGGCCACAGTGGACCTCGACGATGACGACGCAGTGTACATCAGGTATCGTCTCGATGGCAGCCTGTTCAACCTCAGACGACTGCAGGCCCACACGAAAACCCTAGACCAACTGATTCGTGAGCTGCTCTTCGCTGATGACGCTGCCCTCGTTGCACACACAGAGAGAGCCTTGCAGCGCATTACGTCCTGCTTCGCAGATGCTGCCCAGCTCTTTGGACTTGAGGTCAGTCTGAAAAAGACAGAGGTCCTTCATCAGCCGGCACCCAAGGAAGAGCATCGCCCTCCCCACATCACCATCGGCGAGTCCGAACTGAAGTCTGTACACCAGTTTACCTACCTTGGCTGCATCATCACGTCAGACGCCAAGCTGGACAAGGAGCTGGACAACAGGCTGGCAAAAGCGAACAGTGCTTTCGGGCGACTATTCAAGCGGGTGTGGCACAATCAACAGCTGAAAAAAGGCACCAAGATCAGCGTGTACAGAGCTGTCGTCCTCACCACCCTGCTGTACGGTTCCGAGTCCTGGGCCCTCTACCGCAGCCAACTACGACTCCTCGAACGCTTTCACCAGCGCTGCCTGCGTACCATCCTCAGCATTCACTGGAGTGACTATGTCACCAACGTCGAGGTCCTTGAACAGGCTGAAACTGTGAGCATCGAGGCTTTGCTGCTGCGGACACAGCTTCGCTGGGCGGGGCACGTCTCCAGGATGGAGGATCATCGCCTACCCAAGATCACTCTGTTCGGCGAGCTCGCCACTGGACACCGAGACAGAGGGGCACCAAAGAAGAGATACAAAGACGGTCTCAAGAAGTCGCTTAGTGCCTGCCAAATCGACCACCGCCAGTGGTCTTCGCTTGCTGCGGACCGTGACACCTGGCGCTCCACCATTCATAAGGCAGCCGTCTCCTTTGAGGACTCTCGCAGAGCTAACCTTAAGGACAAGCGGCTCAGGAGAAAAAACAGAGTTGTCGTAGCTCAGAACCCTGACCAGACCTTCCCCTGCAGCCACTGCGGTCGAACCTGCCTGTCCCGGATTGGCCTCCGCAGCCACGAAAATGCCTGCAGACGACGTGGGCAAGCCCAATAGAATCTTCGTTCGCGAAGTCAAGCCAAGAGAGAGAGATTAGTTTAACAGTGTATTCCACTGGTAACCCTTCTAGCCCCAAGGTCCCATTTCTCAGATTTTGGAGGTGTTGCCTAATGACCATGTACCAGCTGCAGGATTGATTGATTAATTGACTTATTTTCCAAGGAAAGAGGTTTTAGGCGCGCCCATCATTACAAACCTGTCCTTGCTACAACTAATGTACATAATCAAGACAACAACATACCAAACAACATATGTAACGTGAAGACGAAGGTGCACACACACACACACACACACACACACACACACACACACACACACACACACACACACACACACACACACACACACACAAACACACACACATGTATATCTATGGGTTATATACATATACACATTCGCCAAGCTGTTCTGGCACTACCCTTGAATTATCATGGTCAATCCATCTCCTGCTGTAGGAACTCGCTGCTGAATGGATCAAACTAAGACTCATTTTCATTAACGCGTGTTAATTCACTTTGTTCTTGGTGAAGAATTCTTCAAGGAACTTGTCCCGCGAGGTGACCAGTCTCTGGCAAAGGTCCTTGTAGTAGGTCCCCGGCACGAAGCGCAGGAAGGGCAAGGTCAGGAGGAGGGTGTCGGTGCTCACGCTGAACAGAGAGTTCCCCAGGGAGAAGAAGTCCTCCATCACTTGCACCTTGTCGGGTGTTGGGCATTCGCCAGTCATCTAGGATTAGAACGCGAAAGAATGCCGGAATACTTCAGGTGTGTGTGTGTGTGTGTGTGTGTGTGTGTGTGTGTGTGTGTGTGTGTGTGTGTGTGTGTGTGTGTGTCTGTGTGTCTGTGTGTGTGTGTGTGTGTGTGTGTGTGTGCATGGTTGTCTGTGCCTGTACGAGGGGCTTTTCAAATAATTTGAGACCAAGTGTTTTCTTGCATTTCCACCGAATTGAACAATAAAATATGTTTTGTGATTTAAAGAGCAACATATCACGCAAGGCAACATATCGTCAATTTGTATCCAGTGGTTTTCCAGAGACTTTTACCCACCTCCTTGTTTGCTGCCGTAGAGCGGAACAGCTGTATCACACACGCATGATTTAGCTTGGCTGTATCACACGTGTGTGATACGGCCCTGGTGCGTGAACGGCCACGTGTGCACAACATTGTCTTGTAGAAAGTCTGGTCAACAAAAAGGTACAGGCGCACGCGATATTGAAATTTGACCTACTCTTAGCTCAATGACATCATTTCATAGTGACTACTGGCACTCAAGCGTCACTTATTGCGCTATTACGTCATGGTGTACGAACATTTGTCTGGCATCCAAAACATTGACGTCACACTACAAAGTAAATGGCGTCAAGATCTTTGCCAAGATATAATGGCGGCTGTGTTGTGGCTGGGCGTGTGCCGAAAACCAACTCCCATTGGATTACAGCAGAGAAAGGGTGAGTAAGAAATAGATTCTTCAGTGTTTAGGTGATACTGAGAATCTCACTCGAGTGGTCTTAAAACCTTATCCTACTCGCTTTCGCTCGTAGGATAAGGTTTTAAAACCACTCGAGTGAGATTCTCAGTATCCCCTAGGCCTAAACACCAAAGTATAAACCTACCTACCTACCTACCTACCTACCTATCTATCTATCTATGTATCTATCTATGTATCTATCTATGTATCTATCTATCTATCTATCTATCTATCTATCTATCTATCTATCTATCTATCTATCTATCTATCTATCTATCTATATCCCGTAGTCTTGCCGACCGTTGGGGCACCACTGATGACTTGGCAACCAGCTCCCTCCATTCCTCTCTGTTCTCTGCCATTCTTAGCGTATCACCCAGCCTCAGTCCTGTCCACTCTGAGATATTGTCCTCCCATCTTTTCCTCTGTCTTCCTCTCCTTCGTCCTCCTTGCACAGTGCCCTGCAGGGTTGTTTTGGCAAGCCCTGCTGAACGCGTGACATGCCCATACCACTTCAGTTTGCGTTTTTTCACAATCTATAAACCTAAATGTGACAAGTCAGCCGACGACGGCCAAAGTGAAAGTGAAAGGTTACAGCTCATTATTGGATAATATATTTATTATGATTTAATGTTAATTTAATTTAGGACTGTTTGATACAGTTTGTTGATATACGATATCATATGATACAGTTTATTTACCAGAATATGCAGCACGGACAGTAGAGAGTAATTCAAATGACGGTCAAGGTCAACCTCCTCTCCGACCTTGGCCTCAATGCGGGACGTCAGGCGCTGTAATTCTGTCTGCACTGTACTCTCGAACCGCTCCACACCGTCCCCATAAAACTGGAAAATTTCACAAGCTGGACATTGGTGTTTGCTGGTCTGTGATTTTGGACCTTACAGCTTGGAGTGTAAAGGTCTAACATCACAAACCAGCACACGTTTCATTTGTGACTGATTACAAGCATTTCACAAAAAGAGACTGCCAGCTTAGGTCTGAACCCATTACATTCTGAGGCTGACTTTAAACAGAATTGTTTATTGTCCTGTGAAGGCTGCATTACAGATTACAAGATAAATCAACATTCTTAGTTCCAGGGTGGTGCCAGAATAGCACAAAAAAAGTAACTGCCAGCTTAGGTTCTTAACTCATTCTACCCCAGACACGCCACAGCAAGATGTGGATCGACCATGATAGTTCAAGGGTGATGCCAGAATAGCTTGGCGCCTATGGGCGCCAAGCTATTCTGGCATCACCCTTGAACTATCACGGTCGATCTGTGTCCTGCACTGCACTGCAGTCTTCAGAGGACAACGGCAAAATTTGGGGATTTCGGTCTTGGGGTAGAATGAGTTAATTAACCCATTACATCTTGAGGCTGACTTTAAAAAAGAATTACTGTTTATTGTGCTGTGAAGGCTGCATTACAGATTACAAGATAAATCAACCGTCTTAGTTCCAGGGTGGTGCCAGAATAGCTTGGCGCCTGAAGGCCTCATCGCGAATGTCTGACACACTGCGGGACGCGGGCGAGGCAGGATGTGATATCTGAACGTGACCTACCGTTGTGCCATTCTCTACTGCACGTCTTACAGAAGTGGGTAATGTCTGACACACTCGGGGACGCGGGCGAGGCAGGATGTGATATCTGAACGCGACCTACCGTTGTGCCATTTTCTACTGCACGTCTTACAGAAGTGGTCAATTTCGCAACGGTCTTCCCGTCCCAGTAAGCAACGGTTCTCGGGCCCACGATGGCCGCAGTGGGTCCGCGCATGGCTGTGCCGTGTTCCCACTGCGGCCGTCGCGGGTCCGAAGACGTGTTGCTCATGGCGATGCCTGTCAATACAGCCAGCGAAATAAACACACTCGTAATTGTTCTTTTTCATTTGTTAGCTATTTTCTCGGTAGTTTGTTACACATTCCAACGTATCACTGGCATAACTGAACTGACCTTAATGGCGCTGTGCATGAGCCTCCTTCTTTTCGGCCAATCAGGGTCCGAACCGGAGTCTGACGTCACCACATCAGCGCGGCCAAATGTTACGTACCGTTCGCTGAAAGTGGTTGGTCGGTCATTGGTGACCTGAAGAACAATACATACAGTATTTTTCAGTGATTTTGTTGGGATGAAATAAAGGTGACTGCCAAACGTGTACAATGCAAAGAATTACGTGGGACACTCGATAAGTTTCGGAATGAACTTTGCTGGTAAGAACTGGCCACAAGTGTATGATGTCAGCTTGTACAGCAACTTCCTTTGAGATGTTACACTCTTTCTCAGCCGTTCAAACCCCGTGGTCCAGCTGACGTTAAATCATGTAGGGCGGAAAAAGCCCCCGTGAACGCTTGGTGGACAGCTTTAACGGTCTATAACTCGATGCAACACTGACATTTAACTCAAAAATAAAAATTAAACAGGTATCAGTCATGGGTGCATGACATTGGCAAAAGTGAAAGACATCTTGGATGCTGGTGCCTGCAAGGAATGAAGTTATCCGATTATAGGGGTGCGCGCTACAACTGTCATGGAAAATAGAGGTATTTTATCTCCATGCAGCTTGCTCCCAGGTTAGAGAGTCTGTGCAACAACAACAACAAAAGGAGTGCATTTGCCGGTCGGTTGTTTCTTACCATCCATTTTAACATAGTTACCGAAGTGGTGAGATTACAGCTATTCCCGCTATCATACGCCGGAACCTTGTGTGCTTTGCACGGGTAATGAATTGTGTATACGCCTGATCGGTTTGTTTCCGTCAAATGTAACATTTACAGTGTCAAAAATGTTTTCATTGAAAGTGGCCAGCAGCAGTTTCAGACAATCACTACTGAATTACTTCAAAATACCTGACATCAAACAGCCCTACCCCTTTTCCACTTGACGTCACTGTGATGACGTCACCCTTGCTTAGTTTGCTATTTCCCTCACTGTGATGACGTCACCCTTGCTTAGTTTGCTATTTCCCTCACACGTATCTGACTTGGATAATGTCTACTCTTCCCGATTGGATCCTTAGGCATTACTCTATCTCACAATATACACTTCACATTTCTGCTTGGTTCCCTCTTGTAAAGGGTGTGACCTTAAATGAGTTAACAATACTAATAGGGTGTCATTTTGAACACCATGCCTACCCGTTTTCAATGCAATCAATCCATTCAACGTGTTAGCATTAGAGAAGGCGCATGGGCACCCACAAAAGACAAAATGACTAGGTCGCCAAGCTAATCTAGCACTACCCTTGAATTATCATGGTCAATCAATCTCCAGCTGTAGGGACTCGTGGCTAAATGGGTTAATTAAGGAGCTATAATATCAAATAGCATGGCCCTGTACTGGCTATACACATTTGTTTTTAATAGGACTCGTCGCTAAATGGGTTAATTGAGGAGCTACAATATCAAATAGCATGGCCCTGTACTGGCTCTACACATTCTTTCACCAGTTTGCGGCTTAACCTGCAGGCTACAACGAAGTCACCCAACTACTCGCCTCTTCTCGGTCCGTGCTGGCGAAAACTTCTCGAACGATCCTGGTCGAGTTGAGGAAGCACATGTCCCCAATGGCCGTCCGGCACAGGAGCAACTCTCCGCCGTAGTGGTCACACCACACTTTGGCCTGCTTGTGCAAGGTGCCGTCTTTCAGTGCGCGGAGGACTTTCAGCATGGCAGAAAAGCCTCTTGGTCCGGGCGGTAGTTTTGTGGGTCTTGTCATCCAGGTTTTGTACAGAAGGTAGGCTGCCAAGCCGCCAAGTAGCAGGGTACATCCCGCGAGGTAAGTGACGTCCATTTTCCTGGCTGAACGGATCAACGTGATATGATACAATACTCTTGTTGTTTCACATAAACCCGCTTCGCAGTAGGCAGCAACTGCGGGGGTTCATGAGGATCTATATCTCTTGCAGCGGGACCGTGTCAGTTCAAACTTACTCGCCCGTGCGAAGGGGTGAACAAATTCTGTGACGGCCTTCTGAACGTAAGTCAGCTGTCTCTGAAGTCCCTACAGGCACTACCCTTGAACTAACACTGTCGACCTCTGTCCTCAACAAGGATGACTGAGGTTATCGTTACACATCGCATGTGTGGGTCCCACGTGGGACGAGACTATGTCACGATCGCTCAGCTCTGCTTTCGCTGTGCATGTTTTGCAGACGTCACGGCGGGCTAAGATATACCCAGTGCGCAAAGGCCATTGGCCCGATGTCGGCGGCCGCCGTTGGCCCGCGCCAAATAATGTAGTAACGTGCACTCCGATGTCAAACGGCATATAAAAGAACTCGTGCACCGTACAGTATCGCAAGGAGAAACACAAGCTTATTCCGCCATTGCACACTGCGCTGTTAACGGAGTCGACATTCCGAAATTTCTACTGAACCCAGTGCGCAAAAGGCCATTGGGCCGATATCGGCCGCCGTTGGCCTGTGCGCGGGCTAACGTCGGCCCGATGGCCTTTTGCGCTGTGGGAACTTTCTCAACATTATGATTGAGGTGGCAGATCAACTGTGATATGCAAGCTGTTCTGGTACGACCCTTGCTTATCAAAGTCGATTAATTTTGTCAACACAAGGAATGTCGACAGCGACATCAAGAGAGACATAAGTCCTCATGATCCCCGGCATATCAGCCTACAGGCGCCAAGCTATTCTGGCACCACCCTTGAGCCAGCACAGTCGCTCCACATGTTGCTCACTGTGTAAAGGCTGAAAGGGTGAACACGATTTCACTGTAGTTTACCGGCCGATTAAACGCTACCGGGCCGTTAGCCGACGGGCCTGTAAACACGTTTTGCAGACTCGGATAAACGAATGTTAGCTGTCTGACCTGTAAGAACTCCCTGCCTGTCTAGTTCATATTTAAAGGTCCTGGTTCAGCAATTAGTCAGTTGAGGCCAGCGAAAAAAAATTTCGAAGTCCCTACCTGACTTTAAAAGTGCAACCCTGACAGGGCCTCGTCAGATGGGATCCCCGAACATTCACGTTACTATAGCTGCTGTAGAGCGTCAGACGTCCTTGACGGCTGTCACAGTTCACGCAAACAGGTATACGCCACTCAGCTGCCAAAGGTCACTTCCAGTTGCATCTGTCCGTACACGGTAACACCCACAATTCTCGTGCAACAACGACGAAACGGATGACTATACTCCAACTTTCACTTCTGGGCCGGTACTGGGAAGCACTGAGCAACGTCCCGCGCCCCAGGGAATGGTGACGGTACGTCGAACATGCTATATCGTGGTCTTCTCATTTCTTATGTCCTCGCATTTATCCAACACAAGGTTTCCTGGAAAGTGTTTGCAAACAACAAGTCTTTATGGTAGTCGCCACTTTTACGAAGGGAAGCTACTAGATGTTTGTGTAAGGGACAGCACTCCCGTGCTAAGCAACGCGCAACGCGGAAACGCCCACCTCAAAACGATTTTATTTTTCACAAAAGCCTGGGAGATAATTTACAGGTCATCATGCAACGATGTGATGTGCATGGGTGACAGTGCGAGAATATGAAATGAATGTAAACGGGACATAAATATGCCCCATAAATCCATGGCCAGATGCGGATGCAGGGGCTCATGAGAATGTATGACTTTTGCATTTGGAACAGGCTGGCTGAAGGCCTGTTCTGTCTGAACCAAACAGCTGAAATTCAGCTTTTCGGGATTTTGAAAAGCTGAATCAGCTTCTAGGAGTGAAGACTGTCACCCATTGATGTGATTGTGGCTGTTCGTGTGTGTTACACGGACATAAAATTAGATTCCATTATAAGAATCTAAGCACTAGGTAATATTTTGATTTGTCGATTACTTCTCATCTTGTTTTTTTTTTTTTGTATCACAAAAGATAATTACTGTCTGCAAACTTGATGAGTTCAGTGATAATATTTTCTCCCCAGACCAACTGCTGTCTATGCACACGCAATGCACCCTGCCCAATGCATACCTCATGCAGGTGCCTGACAGCAAACACCGATACACCAACTACAAGCTAAAGCAAACGAGAGGCAAGTTTCAAAATAATTAGATACAGGGCCGCAGCAGATGGCTCCGACCTTCGCCATACCAATAATGTATACATTTTTTTGACAAGACCATATAATTATTTCTTTTTATGCCCTCCACCCAAATTAATTTAAATGTTACTAATTTTTCCATTTTGGGGGGTTGTGGGAATTGGCCCCCCCCCCCCCCCCCCCCCCGATTGACTTTAGGAAGCAGATGATAGCAAGCTGGCATCATGCAGGCATGCACCCCTTCGGCTGGAGCATTAGGTTTCTTTCACCTCGTGCTATGGTTATGAGATATGAAATAAATGTTAGGAAACAGATATATATATTATGTAATTGGTATTCTAACCACAATATATGTCATTCATAGTTTATCTATGTTTGCACTGACAGCAAACCATGTGGGATTTATTTCTGATCACTCCATATAGCAACGTTCTCTATCAGAAAACTGAAATGACTCAACCCGCAAAAATAAATATCAAGGAAATATATCAGTTCACAACGTCAAGAGGTATATCTCACTTGATCTTCATTTTGTGACAAAAACATTGTTTTCAAATACACTTCAACGTATGGTTTATTTGTTTATATCTGTACTGAGTGAAACTGTTAAAAATGCCTTTCATTGTGAGGCTTCTCTTATGAGTTTACCAAAATCGTCAAATAACATCAATAAGTGTCTCTTGGCTTGACTTCACGAATGAAGATTCTATAGGGCTTGCCCACGTCGTCTGCAGGCATTTTGTGGCTGCGGAGGCCAATCCGGGACAGGCAGGTTTACATCAATAAGTGTATACATAAATAAAACACAATGACCATGATTGTCATAATTCCTAAAAATACAGCTGATTTTTTTTTATGAAATGAGTATGTCTATCCTCAACAAGACCAAGTAGTCTATGTACCCTACAGAACCACATAGTCCAGATCAAAATGGTGACTGCGAAGCGTGTGTAATGCAGAGACGAACTCAACGAAAAAAAGAAAGACGCTTAGAAAAGACAGCTACAACACAATTATATTCATATTATCTAGTAATAAATTGTGTTGTAACTGTCATTTCTAAGCGACGTTCTTTCCTCATAGGGTTTTTCTTTACAGAACAACATGCATGTACACTTTTACTTCCTGCACCATATATAACTGTAATAATACCAAAGGCAAAAACACAAACAGAACAGAGACAACCATTTTAATTATAAAGAAACAATTTCAGTGATGTCATTGAATTGTATGCATGGTATATTTTGCTTATGATGCTGTCATTCAAACTTGGTCTCTGTGTTTTGGTAAGTGAGGGAGAGGGGGGGGGGGGGGCTGGAGGGGGCGGGTACACATGCAGGCATATATATATATATATATATATATATATATATATATATATATATATATATATATATATATATATATATATATATATATATATAAAACCGCAACGATTTCCTAATGTATTGTTACATATGGCAATATAGTTCTATCATCATATGCTACATTTTGCTATCCACCAAAATGCTAATATTGCCATGATTCCACAGCAGACAGACAGCCTTCATGGACAGGTCCAACCAGTGAAGAGACAACAGACTGGCCAGTGTCAAACATGTCACCAAACTGCAGGGGCGTTAGCAGCAATGTCACACAGAAACTTTGGAACAGCAAACAGCCTGATGCAGTGCAGTGTGCCCCAACTTGCTCTCAGCAGGCAGCTGCAAGACAAGAACAAAGGTCAGTTAGTACATGTGAAGATGTACTGCAAACACTGTTCTAGAGGAGTTTACTTGGCTACCGGGTATCAGCCAGTATAATCTACTCAACATGAAACCAACCGTAATGAATCATAGCCAGTGTAATCAATAAACTCCATACAAGACAGATTTGCAAAATAACTTTTACAAACAATTTCTTTGTCTCGGTGATGGTCAAACGATTTATACAGTTTTGTTCTAATAATAAAAGACATTGTAGCTTTGCAATGCTGCTTAGTAACATGATATTATATGAATATGTTTTCAGGCCAACATAACCAACTTTTCCCTGGGGGAGACTAAAGATGCACTCAACCGATGAGCAGCCCCTGGTGACTATAATGTGGGAGTAGAGGCGACACCTTATCAGCGCGTGACCAGTGAAGACAATCCGGCCTACTGTTTGTGTGGGAATCATCTAATAATAATGGACAACAAGAACTACTGAATTTGATCCAGCTGATCGAGTTAACAGAAGAACCAACTTTTCTAAATATTTGTAAGAAGCAGACCGAAGTCAAATTTTGCAGCGTCAAAAATTATAGCATCACATTTGCAAATAAAATTCACACATTATAATAGCAATCAAACATCACCAACACTCTGCATACAGATTTTTTTCAGTTGTGTCATGAGAGCCATATGGGGCTTGGCAACAGCAAACACTGTTGCTCTTATCAGGTGGCCATAATCAGATGGCAGTTTCTAAGCCCCAATCTAAACTACCTGAGGGCACTATCTGGTTGCGTATGTGTGTGAAACCAACCTCCAAGTCTTTACTTCTGCTGAAAAACCACATCCACTCATCGCTCAATCTTGTCATCTGTACTGCGTAGGTAATGTAACAAACTGGAGAGCTTCTCATCAGTGAGGCATTGGGGATACAAGGCCACGGAGCACATTCCTTGATGAGAAAAAACAGAATGAAAAGAACATTTTCATTAACTTTTAAAATTTACTTTCTGTCATGGAGATTGTTTACATCTGTTTGTACAAGGAGTTGGGACATGAATAAATGGACACATGCATGTAATATATACTCCATATTGTGCACTTTGTACTCTCTATAGAAGAAAGTATTAAAGTTGAATGTAAAAGCAAAATGTTGGACATTTTTTGTTTTCAATACATTTGGACATTCTTCTTCATAAATTGCATAGTCTGCTTTCATTTTTCATCCTTGTTATAACTACATACTGTAAACAGTGCACATGAACAGGAATTCTGCACCTGACTTGCCATAAGAAAGAATTAGTTTTCATGGTCAGTGTCACAATCCTAAATAGTATATTTATACAAATACATGTACTGTAATGATACTGAAAATGACATGTACAATACTGCACTTGTACCAGAAATTGCACAAGTGTGTAACATACATGTACTATGCATATTTCTGCTGTGCTACCTGGTATGCCACAGAGTGCCTGTTGCTAATCTTGGTATACTGCTTGCATACTTGGTGGTTGAAGTCAAGGATGGTAAGCCTGTTGCGCATTGTGTAGCCTTTGTAGCCAATGAAAGTTTTTTTTTTTGGCCATTTCATTTTCAGCCACATAGATACATCCCCTTGACTAACACTCAAAACACTCAATGATGAGACTGAAACATATCTAAACTCTAAGTCAAAATAAGTGCATAAATAAGACATGATACCTTGATCATGCCTGGCAAGGACACTTGTAATGTGTGGTGATGGTTGATAACAGGCTTTATCCCTTGTTTCAAGTGGTGTTTAGCCTTTGGCAGCAGCAAAGAAACTGAAAACAGATGGCCAATATAATAGATAAAGCAAAACCTGAAAGTAAAAAAGCACAAAAGTGAAAATGTACCAGCAGCAGTTTATACTGAGTAGGTTATTTCGATGACAGGACAGTTTCGTGTGTTTTTGTTCTGCATACACTCAAGGATATAATCCTCCATGTAAACACACAGCTCAACTCAAACCTTTTATGCAATTTGCTTGCCTTTGTGCCACTCATCAAGGTAATGATCCAGATGTTTCAGTGGCTGCGATCAAGTCAGTAATAATATACAAATCTATTTCATACTGGAAAAAAGATACATGCATTACAGAGTGGCAAACTGACCAGTAGCTAGCACTAGCTGTTATGAAGACTTGGGAGAAAAACCACCATGGCACCATGATAATAATGTTTACTGTCAACTTGTAAATATACTTACAGTGTGGAGGTAGCAGTCATATGTAAATCATAACTTATAGTGTTGTGACAGCAATATTTCCAGGACACTATAAGCTACTTTATGTGTGATGTGATAACACTTTTACAAACAAAAATGATTTTGTGCAAGCGCACAGGTGTACCATACTTCAAAATCAAATGCCACCAAACTGATAATTACCTGAAAGTAGCAGGAGATTACAGTAGAACTCTGTCGGTGACAACTTATCGGACAGGTCTTGCTGTCTTCAGAAAATCGATGCCAGTCTGTGCATTCACCAGTTTCAAGTCACCTGACCTTGTGGCAGCCCTGCTGTCTAGAAACAAACCATAAACACAGTCATGGATGGACAAAACCTGTTGAACAAGAAATAAATACAGAAAATAGGCATGTGTGCACATACGCATGTGCATGTGGCTTTCTAAAAATGGCTTAGTCACAAAATAGCAGCACATTTGAGTGTTATGATATGGAGCAATATATACATACATGTATTTACATGATTCACAGAAAAACTCGCAATAAAATATTTTGGTATACAAGAATGATATTATAAGTTTTTGTCACTCATATTTCTCCTGTACATAAGCTTGTGGTTTCAGGAAAATATGAGAAATACATGTATCAGTGGCAAGCCAACTTACAATAGACCACTTATATACCTGATTGTGAGTTTCATAATGAATTATGCACATACATGTATTGCTCTATTTCATCACACTGAAATGTGCTGCTATTTTGTGAACAAATATATTTTAGGTTGATTATAGTGGTATATTTTATCCTTACCTAGACCTGTTGATTATATTCTCATCCAGACAATTGCTGATGTTGTTTTATTTCAGCGAGCAGCTGTACATTTGTTTTCATTCAGACAGCTGAACATTTTGTCTGTGTTCAGACAACTGCAGGTATATTTTGTTTTTTTATTCAGACAGCTGTATATTTAATTATATTCAGACAGCTGTATATTTAATTATATTCAGACAGCTGTATATTTTGTTCTAAATATAAGCCAGCTGTACATTTTGTCCCAAGCATACACACACACACGCACACACACACACACACACACACACACATTTTAGGTTCACAACTTACCTTGCCACTGCGATTATCTGTTATGTATTGTGATGAGATTGGGCGTTGTTCCATTACTGATGCACCTTCACTTTCACTTTGTACTAGCTTCACAAATGTATCCACAGAAATAACACATTAGCTGCTTGCTGCTCTGTGAGCTCATTTGATGTGGCACTGAAAAAGAATCAAATGACTGGTATTTGTATAGTTATGTAATGCACACACGGGTCTTGTACTAGAAAACGCCGTGGCGTTCTGAAGATATTTACACAAAAACAACCACGTACACAAACCCCCAAAACAAATCACAACTAAAAGTGGAAACTTCTAAATGTACATCAGACCAGAGCTCAGAATATATCGCATATTTCATTATGTATATAACACAAATATGTGTAATAGAAAATTGCCCAGAAACTATTACACTTATTTATACAGGAGAGAAAATTTAAAAACAAAGTTGCAGGCTGTTACTATAGTGACCTATAGTAACTACAGAAGAGACGAACAGTGAGGCTAAGATTTCCAATCTATTCTTCGTCTTGTTCATCGATGTATTCTGCCTACTTCTCACCACTGCCGTCTGCTGTTATTTCCTCAGTCATCATTTCCCCCGAAATTAGTGTCCTGTACACCAGAACACACATAACATTACGATCGCTAGGGCTTCTTGTTGTTGACAAGGAAGTGGTCATTAGAGTGGTGTCCCCTGATAATACATATTTACGAGTACCTTCCCTTTGCAAACACGACGTCAGCTACACGCGCATAGGTGTTTGTTGTTGTTGGAAATATACTTACCAACAAAAGTAATATTTGTACCACAAAAGTGAAAAGACCACACCATATCATGTTGGACTTACCGCCACCATTCGCTGGACCTATTTGGGACGCTCTGCGGACGTCGCGGCTCGGTGCAGGCTTCACCAGTGCGGCAAAATGAAAGTTGGATATTTTTCAGTCGTAGTTGCACGGGAATTGGATGTTACCGCGCACGGACAGATGCAACTGGAAGTGACCTTAGGCAGCTGGATGGTGTATACCTGTTTTCGTGAACTGTGACAGCCGTCAAGGACGTCTGACACTCTACAGCAGCTATAGTAACGTGCGTGCTCGGGGATCCCATCACACGGGGCCCTGTCGGGGTTGCACTTTCAGTCTTTCTGTGTCAGGTAGGGACTTTGAAATTCACATTTTTTCGATGTCTTCTACTGACTAATTGCTGAACCAGGACCTTTAACTCATTCAGCCCGACGCACGTATTTCCCAAATTTCGGAGGCGTCGTCTAACGACTATGCACCTGTTGCAGGAGATAGATCGACCATGATAAATATAATTCAAGGGCAGGGCAAGATTAGCTTGACGCAGACAGGCGCCAAGCTAATCTGGCACTACTCTTGAATTATCATGGTCGACCCATCTCGTGCTGTAGTGCGTCAGGGCTGAATGGGTTAAACGTACGGCTATTTCCGCATGACTGCCAGCGAATACAGAGGTAGTTGAACCTCAGAGCACAGGTATCTTATAAGTACTGTATCTTAGCAAAGTGAGTTTCCGTGCACTATAGGAAGAACGAAAACGTCCCCTGAGGTCGGCGGATGACAGCCTTTTGTAAGCCGGCGTTTGATTGTGCTTTTCCTCCACTAACATCTTCAGTACTTCAGTATTGTTGAATATCCAGCCCTACAAGTGGAAGTACCAACAAAGGGACCTTACAGGCAGATATTGGTGCGTTTTTCATTTGAAATAGTGGAAACTCCGTATTTTCTCCGTATATATATATATATATATATATATATATATATATATATATATATATATATATATATATATATATATATATATATATATATATATATATATTTGTTTTCCTCCCTACGTCACACGACCAGTAAATTTAGCGCAAACTGTACCATGTGACCGTGATATAAAAACCACTGTAGCGAAAAATGGCGGACGTTTTATTGCCCTCTCGATGACGCGTTACGACCTCGTTTTCGAGTCTTGATAGCAACTCGGTTCGACAAAATAGCAGAAAAAAACGCACTAAAGTAGTCCTATTTGACGTAATACACATCATCTGCCTTATTTTTTACGACATGAGGAGCCAACTAAACAACATTTCACCACTAATTACATAGCGCAAACAGTAAAAGCCTTCCACCGAGACATTTTCAAAGTTCGGGAAACCACGGAACAAAAATAGCTTCCGAGTTGTTTTTTTAACCAATCAGAGACACAATCCGTGCAAACCAGCAAGCCAGGCACTGTCGTCTGCTCAAACACCAACAGGCAAAATGCCACAATTTCACCAAAGCACAGAGCAACAAATTCAAGAACTAAAACGAAAATACACACCCAGCAACACTATACACAAAGCACGCTATTGCCAAATTTTCACGTCACTCAATGCGGGACTATCTGAAGAAAATCATCTCCCGAATTTTCGAAGACTGACGTCATGTATACGCTGTAAAATAAAATCTTACCTTAAAATCCATCAATCTCAGCACTAGTCCTGCTGTTAACAACGAGCGTTTTGTTTTGGTATTCCTTTTTCCAGATATCCCAACACACATGGCACTTTAGGATATATCAACGACAATCTGCTGCACACATCCCCTTCTGACATCTTGAATCTAAAAGCACGAGGCACCATGCTAACTGTCACATCAGTGGTCAAATGCCGATCGCTTCATCAAAAAGTTCTTAATTTTTCTGAATCACACAGCAGTCAAGAAGCACTGTCACTGTAATACTTTAACGACCTTTTGTAGACATTGCAGCTTGAATCATTCTGTACACAAGCCAAGATTAGCTTTTTACTCGCGAAAACAAGACTTGCGCTTCAGACACGGAATCTTGCTACGTCACAGTCTGGGAATCCCCGGCAGAACATGTATATTCAATGGTGTCACCTATCTGCCACAGAAGCGGCCGTCTTCATAAACCGGATTTTTTCTAAACAACAAACGGAGGAAGGAAAACAAATACGTTATTGGTCGGAGGGGTTCGCTACACGGACCTTTGTAGGCCTTCGGGAGGTCAAAGGAATCATTGTACCCATCAGGACTTCGGCCTTCTGGGTACAATGATTCCTTTGACCTCCCTCAGGCCTACAAAAGTCCGTGTAGCGAACCCCTCCGACCAATAACTTATATTGTATATATATATATATATATATATATATATATATATATATATATATATATATATATATATATATGTGTATGTGTATATGTGTGTGTGTGTGTGTGTGTGTGTGTGTGTGTGTGTGTGTGTGTGTGTTTTCCTCCCTACGTCACACGACCAGTCACTTTAGCGCAAACTGTACCGTGTGACCGTGATATAAAAAACCCTGTAGCGAAAAATGGCGGATGTTTATAACCCTCTTGATGACGCATTGGACCTCGTTTTCGAGTCTTGATAGCAATTCGGTTCGACAAAATAGCAGAAAAAACGCACTAAAGTAGTCCTATTTGACGTAATACACATCCTCTGCCTTATTTTTTACGACGTGAGGAGCCAACTTAAACAATATTTCACCACTAATTACACAGCGCACACAGCGAAAGCATTCGCCAAATCCATCTCATCGCCATTTACCAAGCATTTTTAAAGTTCGGGAAACCACGGAACAAAAATAGCTTTCGAACTGTTTTTTTTAACCAATCAGAGACAGCAATCCTTGCAACCAACACACTGTCGTCTGCTCAGCTACCAACCTGCCACACCCCCACCCGGGTCTGCCCTGGGGAACTTGGGTGGGGTTAGGTATTTTTTAGTTCCCAGGGTCACCCTGGTCAGCCCCACAGGGTGGGTTTTTCTCTCTATTCTGGGACATGTGTTTCTGTCTACCCTTGGTCCATTCACCTGTATTTGCCTTTTTAAAATTCTCCCTACTGTCTGCACTGCCTGTAGCTCTTGATATTGGATGTGTGTTGCTAAATGGTCTTAGCTTTATTTAGCCCCATGTGTTAGGTTTATTTAACGTATTTGACCGGCTGGCGACATACATTCAATTTTCTGTTTATTTTATTTTTTTTCACAAGCAGTGCAGGCACGTCTTGAGAAAGCCTTGTTGCTGTCGGGACGTTAAGCAATGTACAATCAATCAATCAAAACCAACCTGCCACAATTTCACCAAAGCACAGAGTAACAAATTCAAGAACTAAAACGAAAATACACACCCAGCAACACTATACACAAAGCACGATATTGCCAAAGTTCTCTCTTCACGTCACTCAATACGGGACTATCTGAAGAAAAACATCTCACGAATTTTCGAAGACTATCTGACCTCATGTCAACGCTGTAAAATAAAATCTTACCTTAAATCCATCTCAGCACTAGTCCTGCTGTTAACAACGAGCGTTTTTTTGGTATTCCTTTTTCAAGATATCCAAACACACATGACACTTTAGAATATAACAACGACAATCTGCTGCACACTCGAAGCATCCCCTTCAGTCATCTTGAATCTAAAAGCACGAGGCACCATGCTAACTTGCACAAGCTGTCACATCAGTGGTCAAATGCCGATCGCTTCATCAAAAGTTCTTAATTTTTCTGAATCACACAGCAGTCAAGAAGCACTGTCACTGTCATACTTTAACGACCATTTGTAGACATTGCAGCTTGAATCATTCTGTACACAAGCCAAGATTAGCTTTTTACTCGCAAAACTTGCGCTTCACACAGAATCATGCTACGTCACACTCTGTCTCGTAAAGACTGGGAATCCCCGGCAGAACATGTATATTCAATGGTGTCACCTATCCGCCACAGAAGCGGCCGTCTTCATAAACTGGATTTTTTCTAAACAATAAACGGAGGAAGGAAAACAAATACTTTATTGGTCGGAGGGGTTCGCTACACGGACCTTTGTAGGCCTTCGGGAGGTCAAAGGAATCATTGTTCCCATCAGGACTTCGGCCTTCTGGGTACAATGATTCCTTTGACCTCGCTCAGGCCTACAAAGGTCCGTGTAGCGAACCCCTCCGACCAATAACTTATAATATATATGTATGTATGTATGTATGTATGTGTGTATGTATGTATGTATGTATGTATGTATGTATGTGTGTGTGTGTGTATGTATGTATGTATGTATGTATGATGTATGTGTGTATATATATATATGTATGTATGTATGTATGTGTGTGTGTGTGTGTGTGTGTGTGTGTGTGTGTGTGTGTGTGTGTGTGTGTGTGTATTCTTTACTTTACAAAGGCGTCGCCCAAAGCCAAAAAATGCACTCTATCAGATTAGCTCCAAAGGACGTAATTTCTCATTAAATTCTGAGAATGCTGTACTAATGCCAAGGAATTCCAGGCTGGTAAGCTTGCATTGTGTCATCAGGACATCAGCTGCCCTTTTTGTGACTGCATCGCTCACTAGTTCTAGAAAGGAAAGGGTAGTGGGAGAGAAGGAATGACAGACCTATCATTTTGAGCCTTCCACTGAACACCTACTACATAAAGCAGTAGGGACTACCCCCAGGCGCCCCGCCATCCGCTGGAAAATAGCCAGACCTCCCCCCAAGGGGATGCTAGAAAATATTCCCAAACAGATATTTTATTATATATATAATCCCAAATAATGTCCCAAACATAGGAAGAAAATTCTACACACACTGTCAAAACTTTAAAACTGAACAACTAATCTCACAAACCAATACGTACCCATTCACACACCCACGCTCATCTCTCACACACACACACATACATAACACACACGCCTATTAATCTAAGAAGTCTAAGTTAATTAAAAGTATATCGTTTAAAATGAAAACAGAATATCATAGAATAAATGTGTCACTAATTAGTGATCACAGTCGTGTGTAAAACTAGTTAATATATATCGTAAGACTAGGTCAATACTGATATGCACTATTCTCTTCAACCGTCAGGGGCGCGTCCTGCCTGGGAGGAGACTCATGGAGTCAACTAGACCAAAAGCACCAACAACCAGAGGGATAGCACAGGGATTTGCGAGGTGCTCTGTAGGCCGGCCGCACAATTCCATAACCATACTCACACTCACTCAGTCATTCCAAAAAAACATCAGTTCTCGGCAATGAAACTCTATGATCGGCCTACAGAGCACATCATCGCACGCTTATAATACTGAAAGGGCTCGGACAGCACTAGGGTAAAATCTGTTGCTAAAACGGTTTGTCCGTGCTTTGAGAGCAGAGTAGCGCCGGGCGACCAGACGGAAGCAGGTTAAAGAGACAGTTAGCCGGGTGTGTAGTGTCGCGTGCAATAAGACCTGCACGTCTAAGCAGCCGCTGTTGGTATACACTGTCAAGACTTGGCATGTCTCTGCCGACTGTTTTAGAAGCCGTCCTGACAACACGGTTCAGTCTGTGTTTGTCCCGTGCAGACGCACTGCCATACCAGACCGCGATCGAGAATGTCAACACACTCGATCGCGGCCCGGTAGAAGTGCACCATGCCAGTTCTGCTCACACCAAAAGCCCTCAGCCTTCTCAAAAAAATAAAGGCGCTGCTGTGCTTTCTTTACAATGTTCTCTGTGTTTTGTTCCCATTTAAGATCATCGGAGATGTTGGTTCCCAGAAATTTAAAATGCTAAACAGTTTCTACGGTTTGATCGTGAACTACAAGAGGGGGGAGGACAGTTTTGTTGCGTCTAAAGTCCACTATGAGCTCTTTTGTCTTACCGACATTGAGTTCCAGATTGTTCTGGTCACTCCACTGCACAAGCTGGTCGACCTGCTCCCGGTACTGGGATTCGTCACAGTTTTTTTATCATTCCCTCCACTGTGGTATCGTCAGCAAACTTAAACATTTGCGTGCCCTCACGACTCGCTCTACAGTCGTAAGTGAAGAGTGAGTACAGCAAAGGGGACAAAGCGCACCCCTGAGGGGTGCCCGTGGACAAGGAAATACAGGAAGACACACGGTCACCCACTTTAACGACCTGCGGACGATCCAGGAGAAAGTCGAGCAGCCATAAACAAATGGACTGTGGAAAAGAACCAATCTGTTGTAGTTTATCACAAAACTTGGAAGGTACAATAGTGTTAAAAGCACTGCTATAATCTACAAAGAGAATGCGTGCGTATGTGTTAGGTTGCTCTAGGTGCTGAAGAACATGAAATAGAGCCAAAGAGACAGCGTCCTCTACGGATCTGTTCCTTCTATAGGCAAACTGATGTGGGTCAAAACACGGGTCAATAAGTGACTTCATGAAACACAGGACGAGTCGCTCAAGTGATTTCATGACAACACTGGTTAAAGCCACTGGTCTATAGTCGTTTAGACATTTCACTTTGGTTTTCTTTGGAACTGGAATTATTGTGGATCGTTTGAAGCAGTTTGGCACTTTACGCTGACTGAGTGACATATTAAAGATGTCGGAAAACACACCAGCGAGCTGATCTGCACAGTGCTTCAACACACAGGGACACACATTGTCAGGTCCAGCGGCTTTTCGAATGTTCAGATGCTGAAAAACAGCCTTGACGTCAGAGTCCTTAACAGTGAAAGCCGCGGAGCTGTCCTCACTAGCTGTCTCCCCAGGCTCGCCACGCATAGCGGGACGAGGGAGACAACCGGCGCGGGCATTGTCTTCAGAAGCTTACACAGAGTCCACACTGGTTATGTCTCCCCGATCGCCCCGCGAAGCGAGTGGAGGCAGACAACCAGCATGGGCACTGTCGACAAAATCACTCAAAGTGGAGGGTTGAAAATTGTCCACACTGGCTATGTCCCCCCAATCGCCATGTGAGGCGAGAGAAGGGAGACAGCCAGCGTGAGTGGGGGGCTGAAGGTCATAGTGGGGGGCTGAAGTTCAGACATGGTCAGCAAGTGTTTGGAAAATGTTCTATGTATGGGGGAATAAAAGCTAATGTATTTAGTTTTTCCACCTCAGAATTAAAACTTGATAACAGCTAGCATTATCGACACAGATTTATGTAAATGTTCAAAGGCAAATTCAAGGGGAGAGAGGTGTTCCAGGGTGCACGGCTCTCAGGATATTTTTTAATGTGTAATTTTCCATTTTGGGGTGTTTGGAACAAAACCCCAAACCCCGCTCCCCTCCCACCTACCACCCCCCCTCCCCCCTCCCCCCCCCCCACACACACCCTCCCGCGCTTCTTGTAAATTGTAAACGGTCCTTGAGAATGTGGACCCCTTCCCGTCGTTTGATTCTTCGGCCAGTGGTGAAAGGTCTCCAGACCTCTCTCCCCTTTCGCTCGGCCCTCCCCACCTCCCACCTCCCCCGCACCCCCCCCCCCTCCCCCACACTCGCACTTACGTTTTATAGTCAACAAGTGGTGTATTTGTAGGTCTTCACCCTCTTCACATTCTCAGCAGCTGTGACACCGCCGACAAAAAGAGTTCATATGAAAAAGTCTACGGAATCTCCCGAGCGTTCTTTTTCTTAAAAAAAAACTATATTCTACCTAAAAAGAGGTCATTCGGAATAGCATTTGTGGAATAAAATGCATACTTAGGTACTTTCAAACTTTTGCGCCTAATGTTAGCTTTTAACAAATGTGTGTGCGAAAAATGACTAATCGTTACAAACACATCGACCTATGATGACACTGACCTTTTCTAAAGGTGAAATAATTATGTAGGTAAAGGTGTTCTTGTAGACTACAGTTGTGTCGAGTTTAAAGTCTGTAGATGTTATAGTCTATAAGAAATTGCCTTAGGCAAACGTACGTATACACACACGACAGCTGAAGAGCGAATGCATGGACGATTGGTGACTACATTTATACTGTTTTATACGTGCTGTCACACCTAAGTCAGCAAGGTTTGCTCTTGGAACAACTTTTTAACACCACCCCTTCCCCGCAGACAGTAATGCGCCATTTTGTCTGCCTGAAAGCATTCCCAACAACTGTGCTCGTCATCTTGAAGTGATGTAGCGACATAAACTTGGTTTTTGACATATCTATCTTATTCTCTTCGCTACCACTGGACGCAAATATTGCTCTGAAATCTTTCTTAATTCAGTCCCAAGGAACCCCAACCATCAAATAAATATATGTCAGTTGTGTAAGAAAGAGCCAGAATAACCATGAGTCACCGCACCTAAGAGGTTCATGAGGATCTATGTGTCTTGCAGATGGATCATATTTAGAGTTTCTCGGCTGTGAAGGGGTTAAGTCAAAATATCATCAAGCAAAATTTGGAACAAATTCGGGCCTGTGGTTGCAGAGATATTACCTGCACAAAGGCTCACACAAATATGGCCTCTGCGACCTTCACCTTACAGGTCGTGAATTCATTTTGTTATAGACATCAAATATGAGGGTAAGGCATTATTTCCTAAATATATCAGAGCAAGTAGTACAGCGGTTTTAGAGATATTCCCTACACAATAATCTGCAAAACAAATATGAGAAAAGAAATCCACACACACACTCACACACACACACACACACACACACACACACACACACACACACACATATGCACACACCACGAACACACACACGCTCTCATACACACACACACACACACACACACACACGCACGCACGCACGCACACACACACACACACACACACACACACACACACACACGCACACACATACACACTGTTACGTGGTGGAGTTGTAGTCGTAGTATGATAAACACACCAGACACACGCACGTAAGGTTCTTTAAAATAACCCTCATTCAGCTGCAATCCGTCAAACGTGGCTTAAGGATGTAGACAATACTGGAGAAACAGTTGCAACAATATTTTAATTCAGCGATGCGATCTCCACACAATGCAGTTCCAAACTCACAACCACTGATAAAATGTCTCTAATGCAATGTCCACACTCCAACACAAAGTTTCTCATACACAGCGCCTCACACAATGTACACCCTACACGGGCCGCGTACCTACGCTAACTGAGTGTCTCTACAACTGACAAATGCAAGACAATGTACCCATAAGCTTCCCAGCACGACTCTTTTATAGTAACATACTTTCCAGAAAAATCGCGGAAGTTCGTACAACACAACCAATCAGAACAAACTACGTAACTAAAACTCCTAAATATCAATGAATAAACATTACACTGGAATATTCTGTAAAACTCTGGCTGCTATTTACCAGCCCCTATGTCGGAAAATCCCGGCGCGCTATGACGTCACACAAAAGTAGGCCAGACAGGTCACGACCTTGCCCGCTTTATTTGGAAAACACGCGACTAGTGCACCGATGCTGACCGCTAAGCTACACGCGCGCAGTAAACAAAGGAATACTTGAGCAGTACCTAGACTCTTCGGGACTCAACTCCGTGCGGCAACAGATAATCAATACCGCACTATTCGTAAACGAAAGTGAAATTTACTGTAAAGGTATGTGATTCGTAAACATGATAGCTCAAATAAATATTGGATCATTTCCTACGATTTATGCATGACCGTTCTCACAGAACAACACAACCATAATCGTAACATTACCCCCCCCCCCCCCCCACCCCTTTTAGAACGAAATTTCACAAAAATTTCTTCTCAAACCTCAAAAATACGGTTGTGGTTGTGAAAACCTACACAAAACCGTAAATAATACAAATTTCACATTGAAAATAAAATCAAATCAACTACACAAAAAATAATTAACTCACAGTCCCTTTAAACTGTCCCGAATGAAGATATGTTCCTTTAAACTGTCTTGATCACATACATGTCCCTTTAAATTCTCATGTACAACTAAACATTTCTTTGAAACTGTTCTGGACACAAAATGTTCATTTAAACTGTTCTGCTCAGGTAATCTGCTCCGAAATTCTGCGAACCCTTGATAGACTGTAGTTTAACGTCAAATTCTGCAAGAACATCGCCCATCTCATAATACGAGAATTTGTAAACTTTGCAGAGTTTAGATAGTTCAAGGGCTGATGGTCTGTTTGGAGAACAAATGGCACGCCCAGAAGGTACAGTTCGAATCGCCTTACTCCCCAGATGATGGCTAAGCACTCTTTCTCGATGGTCGAGTAGTTTCTCTCAGCTCTGGTCAACATTTTGCTGGCGTAGCTCACTGGGTGGAGTTTTCCATTATCCTCTTGCATCAAGACTGCACCTACTCCTTCGTTGGAGGCGTCTGTTCTCAGGACGAAGGTTTTCAACGGGTCGGGGAGGTGTAGAACAGGCTTCTCGGTTAGGATGTCTCGAACCGCCTGGAATGCTCGCTCTTGGGCCTCCTCCTACCTCACTACGTTAGGTTGTCCTTTCCTCAGCAAGTCAGTCAGGGGTGCTGTGACTGCCGCAAAGTTTGTTATGAACTCCTGGTAGTAGTTCGCCAAGCCCATAAATGAGCGAACTTGCGTCTTGGTCGTAGGTCGCGGGGCATCCCTGATCTTCTGCACGTTGGCGTCGTGTAGCCCCTTCAAACCTTCGCTCAATTTATGTCCAATGAAGTCTATGTTGTCAGCCCCAAGAATACACTTGCTTGGACGGATGGTGAAATTTGCATCTGACAGTCTTTGGAACAGTTCTCGAAGGGCTTTGAGGTGGTCCCCCCCCCCCCCCCAAGTTTTGGTATGGATCAAAATGTCATCCCAGTAAAAGACCACATTCTGCATATCTTCTAGGATCTTTTTCAGTCCTCTCTTTAATGTGGCACCACTGTTCACCATACCAAAAGGCATCTTCAGGAACTCCCAATGACCGTCGGGTGTAACGAACGCTGTCTTGGGGATGTCTTTTTCTGCAACCTTGATTTGCCAATACCCTTTGCTTAGGTCAATTTTGGAGAAAAATCGGTCTCCACTGACCTTCTGGAACAGTTCTTCCGCTGTGGGCGTAGGCTCTGGATCAAAGATTGTTAGTTTATTGAGTCTGCGGTAGTCCACGCACACTCGGTTGGATCCATCTGATTTCTTCACGATAACAACTGGGGATGCATATGGTGACTTGGACTCTCTGATAACTTTAAGACTCAGCATTTCCTTGATATCCTTTTTCAACTCTTCCCTCGTATTATAAGGAAGACGATAAGGTTTGCTGCGAACTGGCTCGTTTGACGTCAGGTTAACCTCGTGCTGGATGGTGTCTGTTGTTCCCGGGTCAGGTGTAAACCAACGCTTGAACTCTTGAGTCAGGACGCGCAATTCTTCCCGTTGAGTCTGGGTCAGATTCTGTCCGAACTGGATATCTTCTACGTCCTCCTTGTGGCGAAGTTCGTTAAGGTCAAACAGGTTTTCGTCGTCTAGTCTTTCGTCATCAGCAAGACGCACCGATGCGGCCAGTTGTATTTTGTCTTGACGGCCTCTCTCGATATACTTCTTCAGCAGATTAGCATGATAAGTCTTCACATTGTTGTTGACCTTGACTCTGTAGTCGTTGATGCCAACCACCGTGTCGACAACGTAGGGTCCCTTCCAGTGCATCAGGAGTTTGTTGTTGTCGGTAGGAAGGAGAACCAACACTTGGTCACCTGGCTGGAATCATCGAGGTTTCGCCTTACGATCATAGTAATGCTTCCCCTTATTCTGCGCCTTCTCCAGTTCTTCTCGAGCATTCTGAGGGTATCTTCAAGTTTCTCTCTCAGGTCGAAAAGGGCGGACTGGTAACTGATCTTCACCTCAGGCGCATCGATATCCTTGGTCCACAGCTCTTTCAGGATGTGCATGGGCCCTCTTACAGTTCTACCGTACAGTAATTCAAAAGGGGAAAACCCTGTCGAATCCTGAGGAACTTCACGGTATATATCTATGCCACAACCTTGGCTGCTCAGCACAGTTTCTTCAGCATAGCCTTCAATGTTCCATTAAACTTTTCAACCAGCCCATTACACATGGGGTGATAAGGGGTGGTTGTAAGGTGATGGATGCTCAATAGCCGGTTGACTTCCTCCATGCAGTCGGAGACGAACTGAGTTCCCAGGTCACTCAGGATCTCTTCAGGAATTCCCAAACGGCTGAACATGTCGACGAGCGCCTCTGCCACTGTTGGAGTGTCGATCTTTTTCAATGGTATGGCCTCAGGATAACGTGTAGCGTAGTCCACCAGGGTCAAAATGTATCGATGACCATCTTCACTCGGAGGAGATATTGGCCCCACAAGGTCTACAGCTACCCGCTTGAAAGGCATATCGATCAATGGCATTTTCTCTAGCGGAACCTTGGGCACCTTTCCCTTGGAGATTGTCTTCTGGCATATGTCGCACGACCTGCAGAATCGGGTGACGTCGCCTCCCATATCAGGCAAGTAGAAGACGGCTCGGATCCTATCGAGGGTTTTGTTGATTCCCAAATGTCCTCCCAATATGGAATCATGGGCCAATTTCATCAAAGGTTCAGGAACTACTACTTGACGCACAGGTTTATCTCCATTGCTGTCGAATATCCGGTACAGGATATCTTTTCTGGTCTCGAAGGTTATCTCTTTTCCCTTTCGCGTCACGGGCTCGGTTTGACCTCGGAACTTGTCAAGCGTGGGGTCGGCTCTCTGTAGCTCCACCAGCATTTCCTTATTCACCACGGCTGCTTCCGTGTTGTCCGCCACTTTTTAAATAACCCTCATTCAGCTGCAATCCGTCACACGTGGCTTAAGGATGTAGACAATACTGGAGAAACAGTTGCAACAATATTTTAATTCAGCGATGCGATCTCCACACAATGCAGTTCCAAACTCACAACCACTGATAGCTTCCCAGCACGACTCTTTTATAGTAACATACTTTCCAGAAAAATCGCGGAAGTTCGTACAACACAACCAATCAGAACAAACTACGTAACTAAAACTCCTAAATATCAATGAATAAACATTACACTGGAATATTCGGTAAAAATCTGGCTGCTATTTACCAGCCCCTATGTCGGAAAATCCCGGCGCGCTATGACGTCACACAAAAGTAGGCCAGACAGGTCACGACCTTGCCCGCTTTATTTGGAAAACACGCGACTAGTGCACCGATGCTGACCGCTAAGCTACACGCGCGCAGTAAACAAAGGAATACTCGAGCAGTACCTAGACTCTTCGGGACTCAACTCCGTGCGGCAACAGATAATCAATACCGCACTATTCGAAAACGAAAGTGAAATTCACTGAAAAGGTATGTGACTCGTAAACATTATAGCTCAAATAAATATAGGATCATTTCCTACGTTTTATGCATGACCGTTCTCACAGAACAACACAACCACAATCGTAACACACACACATACACATACACACACACCATTACACACACTCACACACACACACACACACACACACTCACACACAGGGAGACAAAACCATCAGAGTGGGTTACCTACCATTTTATGTGAAAATGGGTTCCCATATTTCTATTTATTCTAGGGCTCTGGAGTTGATTCGAATGTTTAGAACTCACCTTGTAACTAAGCTCTACAACTTAAAATAAAAAAGACATTTTCTAGAAACAGAGCCACTGGATGGAGAAAAATGGGTTTCTACCAATAAAGTGGGTGCCTCTCACACAAAAACTGGCATTACAGTAGAAATGGGTGTCCTTGTCAAATCATTCATTTTAGCATGGACATCTCAAGAAAATTAGGTGTCTGTAATAAGGTAAAGTTCAGGAATAGTTGATGCTTCTTTTCCACATTTATTTGATTGTTGTCATTCTTTTTTCAACTTAATGTATATTCCTTCTTTTTCCTGCATTAAAAATGTAAAGCACAATGACACAACACACAGTGAACAAACACCTCACTAAAAATAACTCTGGTTGATTTTCTAATGATTGTTTGGGTGGGGTTGTGGGGAGGGGGAGGGGGTGGGGGGGGGGTGGGGGTGAAGGTGGGGAGGGGGTGGGGGGTCATCACTTTGGGTTTTATAGAGCTGCTGAATGCTCTCTTATGAATGAAAGATTTTAACCCTTATCATTCGGAATACTCCAGTGTGTGAAACAAGTTGGACTAAAATAGTTCAAGGGTGGTGCCAGAAGAGCTTGGCGCCTTTAGGTGCCAAGCTATTCTGGCACCACCCTTGAACTCAAGCCATTGGACTAAGTCCTTATCTGAAAGTACTATAAAGTAGCTTGCATATGGCAGTGTACAGATTTGAAGCTTTTAGCCTCAGTATGATATGGGTTAATTATCCCTGGAATCAGGAGGTCATTTCTGAGGCGCGCAACGAGTTGCACATCAAACCACCCACAAATACACATTTGGAGTGCACCAGATGGATCCAGTTGGACAAGTCCCACATTCCACACTATAGGACAGCTAAGACTGAGAAGCAATCGCGACGTTTATGGCGCAGTGCAAGTTTAAAACTAAGAAACTGTTGTTTTTAGAAGCATGTCGGGCAATAGTTTTTATTAAAACTGTTTTAAAACCTCTCCTTATACTCAACTTTTGTTAATGTTAAAAGTGTTTTCATTTACAGGCGTGTCGTAACTGTTATGCATCTATTCCAACGTAATAGTGCTGGATATCATAGTTTTCCCATTGTCGCCTTCCCTCTTCACTCAGCACTCGACTTTCCAGTCCTTCCCTCAAACATGCAGCATTCACACAAACAATACTTTACTATTGCACCCTTTGGCAACATTAGGTGTTGTTTTTTTTCTCTGACCCAGCATTACATACTGCACTAAACGACCGACTGCAGCAGACGACACTGACTGTGTGACGTCATTTGCATTCAATCAATTTGTTCATACAATCTGACAGGAGTTGCAGTCAAAACGAAAGCATAACACTAACAAACCCACAAACAAAGCAACAGGTTGAACCAAAAGACACAAGACAACAGCAGCCTCCCCCAAAGTCTATACGTCCTCTCTCACACTGCGCACTCATACAATCACTTCACTTCTTAGCAACCGGCGCACAAATATAATTATAGGCCAAGTCAAAGAAAAACAGAAGATGGTGGTGGAAACCCCTTTAAAATAGAAACAAAGAGCGACGTTTCGGATCAAAGATCCTTCTTCATCTGACATGGAAACAAACGTACAAAACGTATAGGCTAAGTCGCTGGTGAACGTATACATGAACCTCAAATTTGTCCACTAGACATGACCTTCCTCCACATCACCTCGGAAGTACATCACAACTCAACACTTTTTTAACAAAACAACCACACCCTCAAATAACAAACCTAATTTTGTAGGAACATAAACAATTTACTCCCTCAAACAACAAAATATCCCCCCCCCCCCCCCCACCTCTCTCACACCCTTCCTGACCCATATCAGCTATGAAGTTATTTATAGCTGAGAAGGGTGATGTCACACACACACGCCCATTTTCGGGGTTCTGTGGGCACAACACACACACATTGCTGGGAGGAGGGACAAGTTTTCAAACACACTACAGGCGTGTCTGTTAAACACAAAAGTGCATGTGTTAACGCCAAAATGAGAAAAACTGATCTTTTTATTTTTTATGAATCTTTACCCCAAGACAATGCAGAAACAACCCTCAGAAAAAATGGGTGTCTGACTTGGGCACCCAGATTTTTACACACACCCATTTTCCATAAGGATGGTAAAGACAGTCACCCAGTTCAGATCTTTTACCTACACACTCACACACACACACACACACACACACACACACACACACACACACACACACACACACACACACACACACACACACGCACACACACACACACCTACCCAATACCCGCTCTCATACCATCAATAGAGGATCTCCGTAAATCAAAAGCAGGGCACTAAAGTAAGCAGTGCATGCGTGACGAAAACAACAGATAAAACAGATAGAGAGAGAGAGAGAGAGAGAGAGAGAGAGAGAGAGAGAGAGAGAGGGAGAGAGAGAGAGAGAGAGAGAGAGAGAGAGAGAGAGAGAGAGACTGACTGACTGACTGACTGAAACTTTATTTATCAAGGATTGAGATATTAGGCGCACAGGCCTTTCTTCCAATCTGTCCTTGCTACATCTACTGACATATAATAACAGGCAAAGCTACTTTACACTCACAAACAACATCGAAAGTAATGCGAATTACAACAACACTACAAACAGCAACAATGATTTAACAAAACACACAGGTACCCATACGAAGATTTTAGCACGTGTCATAATATCCGTTTGCGGGAGCTCTCCCCAGAAACTCCCACCCGGGGGGCACGCAAGTATACTTTCACTCGAATGACATGCTAAGCACATCGTTTGAATAAACTGTGCACCGGCACTGCATCCCCTGACCAGGTCTATACGGGAAGCACCCCCACAAACGGGACGTGAGCGTAAATGGTATGATAAAAAATAATAGTTGCATAAAAAGAAATTAAAATATATTATGTTTTGACAACATGAGATAATTAAATTTACGTTGCCTTGGATAAGTGCTTGTACAGTTTTGCTTTAAACGCAGCTAGGGAATTAACTTGTTGTAAATGCAGAGGAAGAGAATTCCACTGGAAACCACCTGAGTATGACAAACTGGATTTATACAAATCAATGCGGGGCCGTTTTATGCTCAGGTTGCTCCGAGAGGTGCTGTATCTCTTCTCAGTAAGAGTAAAGAGTTCCGATAAGTAGCCGGGGGCCTTACCGTTAAGAGCTTTGTGCACTAGTACGCACTTGTTAAATACTAAGTGTTTGTCAAGAGGAAGGAGTCCAGCTGCCTCAAGCCTCACCTCAGTGGGTAGAGATGAGCTAGGAATAATAAGTTTGGCTGCTCTCCTGTATAGCGAATTTATTTTCTTGAACTGGACCTCGCTGCAGCCATCCCAAACTGTTGAGGCATAATCAATGTGGGGCTTGATGTATCCATTAAAAAATAGTTTACGCGTGTTCAGATTAATGACCGCTTTCAGTTTAGACAGTAAAAATAATTTCTTTGAAATTGTCTTTCCGATGTGTATGAGATGAGGCTGCCAACTAAGTTGGTTATCTACAATTACCCCTAGTAAACGGTGCTGTTCTACTTGCTCTATGGGGACAGCTTCGAATGAGAGGTTTAGAGGCGCGGGTTGCAGCTGGTGTTTCTGACGTGTTGTGACTAGCATGCTTTTAGTTTTAGCTGAATTGACTATCATTCTATTTCTACTGCACCATTCAGATACTTCTTGTAGGCTCTGCTGGAGGCTGTTGGTTATATCAGCTACAGTTTTACCGGATGCATGTAGCGTCGAATCGTTAGCAAACATGTCACACTCAGCACTAGCACATGTGATGTGTAGTGGTAAATCATTAATAAAGATACAGAATAACAATGGGCCCAGAACCGAACCCTGAGGAACACCAAGTTCTACCTTACCCTCTGTGGAATAGTTACCATTTACATAGACGGCTTGCGTTCTCGCAGAAAGATAAGAGTTAAAGAATGAAAGGGCTGACGGTCTGTTGTTGAAATAAACATTAAGTTAAGAGAGAGACAGACAGACAGACAGACAGAGACAGACAGACAGAGAGCGTGGCGCGCTAGAGAGAATTACGTCATATTTATAGTATTATGTCAATGTCTGCGTGGTGACGGAGTTGACTCTTTTACGTCACCGCCACTGTCTGACTTTCTCTAGAAGTCAAAGTTTTTTTTTATTTTTACTGTTTTAATTCTTTTCTGAAAAGAATTAATTTTTACTAAAGAAGTTGAAAGGATACAAAGCTGCCTAACGAACGCATCCAATGTCTTTTTCCAAACTAGCTATATCCAAAATTTCAAGTTAATATGACAAAATCACGGACTCTAATCTGGGTCAACCGACTTCCTGTAAACGGTTGTTTATGTCTTAAATGAGACATTCAATTACACTATGCTCAGAGTGTCGACCAGTTCAGGTACCTTGGGAGCACCATCTCCTCTGACGGTACTATCGACAAGGAAATCGCAGCTCGCATCAGCAAAGCCAGCAAAGCCCTGGGTCGCCTGCGCACTCGTGTGTTGAATAACAACAACGTCAAGCTTTCCACCAAGATCAAAGTCTACAAGGCAGTAGTTCTCCCCAGCCTCTACGGCTGTGAGTCATGGACGATGTATAGAAGGCACCTCAACCAGCTTGAACATTTCCACATGAGATCCCTGCGCTCATTCATGGGCAACAAATGGCAAGACAAGGTGACACACCTGGAAGTCCTGGACAATGCTGGCTTAGTGAGTGTTGAAGCCTTGATCTTAAATACTTCGCTGGACAGGTCATGTCATACGCATGGATGATTCTCGCATGCCACGCCAACTTCTGTATGGTGCACTCTCAAAAGGCCACAGGAAGCAAAGACGGCCAAAGAAACGCTTCAAAGACTGCATAAGAGACAGCCTCAAGCACTGCGTCTTCCCGGTAAAGGAACTTGAAGCACAAGCACAAGACAGATCCGGCTGGCGTGCCGCCACCAGGAAAGCCTGCACGCTCTTTGAACACAATCGGCGCGAACGGATCACCAGTGCCAGAGCTCGCAGAAAGACAGTGTCGACTCTCCCCACAGCTACGTTCCAGTGCCCCCATTGCCCTCGCAGGTGTAGCTCCAGGATTGGCTTGGCCAGCCACACCCGCACCCACAAATAGAAGTCATGCACAATGACGACATCATCGGTTTCGATGGTCTACCCATTATGTCTTAAAGGAGACATTCAATTACACTATGCTCAGAGGCTCTCTTAGCCGCCCACTTACGAAAATATTTCGCCAAGTTTCATCTTGTGTGTACATAAATAATAAAAAAAGAAAACCACACCAACAACTAAATGATCATCCGGCTGTTTCAACAATATAAAATCCCCGATATTTTGTAACAGCGGTATAGAATGTGGCAAGTACAACGTTTGATGAGGTAAATTATCGACCAATTTATTGTTAACTCATTCAGCCCGACGCACGTAGTTCCCAAATTTGGAGGCGTCATCTATCGACTATGCACCTGTTGCAGGAGATGAATCGACCATGATAATTCAAGGGTAGTGCCAGATTAGCTTCGCGCCTGTCTGCTGTAGTTCGTCAGGGCTGAATGGGTTAAATTATGGTCATCGTATCACATAGGACATTCGACACTTTGGAAAGCGCTAGCTTCTTAGTAAGGGTTGCACAACACGCGCTTTCGCTCGCCGTTCTGGCTTGCAAGCGCTGACGATTGAACAACTTGTCGCTGATTTCGTAGATAAAGCATTTTTTGTTGGCCTCTGTACGCTCAACCACTACTAAGCTCACACACGCATTCAACAATGAATCGATCGTTTCAACAAAGTGATGTATCATAGATCTGTCACATTTTCTTTATATTTTATTTATTTTTCTCTCTAACTGCAGGCGTGATGCTTTCTAAACAGCATACGTGTTGCACACACGATGGACACTTTACATCTGTCCGAGTTCAGAGGTATTTGCGTAGCGCATGCGCAGTGTGCTTCCCGCTAGAGTCATGTCAAAACAAGTTACATTTCTTTGACTTCCCACCATATTTGACCTTTGTGTTTTTCATGTATTAATGATGTCAGGAGACAAATAGACCTGATCTAACCATTCAGACGAAAGACCTACGCTAGAGGTTCGTGCGCGGTACGACACTTGCGGACTTGCCAGCTGATTAAAAATTACAGGCACGACACTGAGAGCTAACAGGGGTTCATTCGGGGCTTTGAACCCCCTGCAATGCTTAGGTGCTAATCAATTATAGTGTCAGAAAATGGATTAACCGCACAATAAGTAGTAACTCGTTTGATTGTGTTTGACTCTGACACTGAGTTATCCCAATGCGCAAAAGGTCATCGAGTCGACGTCAGCCGCCCGCCGTTGGCCCGCGCACAGCCGTGTTAGTGTAGTTCACAGCCGTGTTAGTGTAGTTCACAGCCGTGTTAGTGTAGTTCACAGCCGTGTTAGTGTAGTTCACAGCCGTGTTAGTGTAGTTCACAGCCGTGTTAGTGTAGTTCACAGCCGTGTTAGTGTAGTTCACAGCCGTCTTAGTGTAGTTCACAGCCGTCTTAGTGTAGTTCACAGCCGTCTTAGTGTAGTTCACAGCCGTCTTAGTGTAGTTCACAGCCGTGTTAGTGTAGTTCACAGCCGTGTTAGTGTAGTTCACAGCCGTGTTAGTGTAGTTCACAGCCGTGTTAGTGTAGTTCACAGCCGTGTTAGTGTAGTTCACAGCCGTGTTAGTGTAGTTCACAGCCGTGTTAGTGTAGTTCACAGCCGTGTTAGTGTAGTTCACAGCCGTGTTAGTGTAGTTCACAGCCGTGTTAGTGTAGTTCACAGCCGTGTTAGTGTAGTTCACAGCCGTGTTAGTGTAGTTCACAGCCGTCTTAGTGTAGTTCACAGCCGTGTTAGTGTAGTTCACAGCCGTCTTAGTGTAGTTCACAGCCGTGTTAGTGTAGTTCACAGCCGTGTTAGTGTAGTTCACAGCCGTGTTAGTGTAGTTCACAGCCGTGTTAGTGTAGTTCACAGCCGTGTTAGTGTAGTTCACAGCCGTGTTAGTGTAGTTCACAGCCGTGTTAGTGTAGTTCACAGCCGTGTTAGTGTAGTTCACAGCCGTCTTAGTGTAGTTCACAGCCGTCTTAGTGTAGTTCACAGCCGTGTTAGTGTAGTTCACAGCCGTGTTAGTGTAGTTCACAGCCGTGTTAGTGTAGTTCACAGCCGTGTTAGTGTAGTTCACAGCCGTGTTAGTGTAGTTCACAGCCGTGTTAGTGTAGTTCACAGCCGTGTTAGTGTAGTTCACAGCCGTGTTAGTGTAGTTCACAGCCGTGTTAGTGTAGTTCACAGCCGTGTTAGTGTAGTTCACAGCCGTGTTAGTGTAGTTCACAGCCGTGTTAGTGTAGTTCACAGCCGTCTTAGTGTAGTTCACAGCCGTGTTAGTGTAGTTCACAGCCGTGTTAGTGTAGTTCACAGCCGTGTTAGTGTAGTTCACAGCCGTGTTAGTGTAGTTCACAGCCGTGCGCGGGCCAACGGCGGCTGACGTCGGCCGGATGGCTTTTTGCGCGCTCACGCACTGACAACAAGGACAAAGACATTTTCATCGCTTTTATTACAGCTTCGCGTTTCGTTTATTCTAATAAACCAAAAGCCATCATTATGTCGCGGATCTAAACTAATACTCAAGCCATGTAGTGATATAACGGGGATTCCGCTCTGAAGGGAGCCTTGGTTTCAGTACGTGACAACAAGTCTCAACAATTCTAAAACAACTGAGCCAGGGGTGCGATTACGCCTGTAGTCGCGCCGCTATATGGAAACACAAGACGCGACCTCCGCCTGCCGGTCAGCTACTTTTTTTGCCGTGTCCCCTAACGCACGAGTGTTGCGTAGCTATATGGAGACACACCCCTTAGCCAGCTTAAAGAGGCGTTTCCATATACCGCCGCCACAGCGACGGCTACAGGGACACAAATCGAGGACATAAAAATTAAGGAGTGTTTCCATATGCGCGACGGGACACCGACATGACGCGTTGCTCCTGTAGATAGCGTTGTACAATATTTATAGAACAGAGCGCCGTCACTGTCAGACTAAACGCTATAAAGACGACGTGTGCTGAACTGGATTCTCCTGTGTCTAAATGAACCATAGATAGATCTGTATGTAGTGTTTTATCACCATCTGTTTCATAAGTATTTCTTTGATCAGTTACGGCAATAGTTTGGCTTTTAAAGGATAGCCCATGTTTATTAAATTGAATTGAATCGGTTGACAGGAGTGTTGAATGTTAAGAACGCCGGCGGAAGATAACGCAGTAAGGTGGAGGTTCCAACACGATTCCGTCCTTGTACAGTGCGGGGTCTGCCGGCGGGAGGGTGTGCTTTACCGGCGGGAGGATGTCAAATTTCTGTAACAGCGTGGTGACGTACAGGAATACACGCGTGCGACCGAAGTTCTCGCCGGGGCAGGTCCGTTTACCCACGCCAAATGGGAGAAGACTGGAAGGATAAAGGACAGTCAGAGGGCAATTCATTTTCACAGTTATCATTTTTAACAAAGACAAAGACATCACAGGGCGTGGAAATTAACCCGTCCAGTGCTCAGAAAACGTGAACACCACCCAGCTGCAAGAGGTATAGATCTTCATGAGCCCCCGCAGTTGCGGGGGCTCATGAGGATCTGTGCCTCTTGCTGACACCACTTTGAATCCATGTTCCTGGCACATCTAGGTCTCGAATTAACGAAGATTGCAGAAACAGTCCGCGTCAGCTGGCACTGAAAGGGTTAACACAGGGGTGGATCTGGAGGGGGAATCCAGGCCCCCCCCTCCCTTTCCCCTTACCCCCCCCCCCCTCCCCCCACCACCCCCCCTTTCCCCGACCCAAAATTTGTTAAGATGCTATTTTTTTTTTAATCCCTTTTTGGGGTGTTTGGACCATTCCCCCCCCCCCCCCCCCCCTCCCTTTCTTGTTTGATATTTTGGCAATTTTCGACACACGCTCAAATGTAACCATTAATGGCAGATCCGGATCAGCTCATAATTTATCGCGAAAGATCTATGCATACTTCCGTCTCAGTGGGTGAGTGATAGGATGCAGTTGACCTTGGTCGTCAAGGAAACGGTCAGGACGAAACAGGTCAGGTTCATCCCACATAGCAGGGTCGTGATGATACCACCAGGCATTGGCGACGATCTGATGTGAGAAAGCATGCAGTAATGACAAGACAAGACGTTAAGCTCATAACTGACTTGGTGCACACAAGACTTTATTTTTAAGGCGTTGAAAAACATGGACGTTGAACGCCGTCAGTTACATAGTGCTTAGACAATAGGGTTGGAGTGAGAGCCGTATTTCCTAAGCAGTTCATACCACGTGCCTCTTTCTATTCACTATTTTTGTGGGCTGAAATGTGACCGAAACAGCCTTTAAGGTTGACTCATTCCACGGCGTGCTTATGTCTGACGCTCTAAAATTACACATGTGCTTCAAATGCCAGCAAACCCGATAGGCCTACTTATCTCTCAAGCCAAATCCGACAATTCACGAGAAAACCATCCTCTAACCTGTCTCTGCCAGGTTAAGTAAATCGAAGGTTGCCGGTAATCCACTCCACAAAATGCCTTGCGAGTGTTGTAAAGTTAAATAATCCAGACCAAAATGGTGACTGCCAAGCGTGTAAAATGCAGAGAAGAATCCAACGGAGAATGAAACACGCTTAGAAAAGCCAGTAACAACACAATTTATTGTTTTGTAACGTTTCTAAGCGAGTGTCTTTTCTAAGCGTGTTTCGTTGTCCGTTGGGTTCTTCTCTGTTATCAAGTTGTTTTGGTTTTGACTGACTTGTGGCTTGCCATAATCCCAATGGGTAATAGGCCTTCGGGCCGAAGTCGACCTGGTGGCCTTTTGCTCATTGGGATGGTAATAGTCCCAGCTTGATGCTAGTAGTACATATTATGTCTAGCAGGGTCTAAGGTAGTATCGATCACTACTGACTTTCTCTGCTCAGCCTTCCTGTACATACAGTCACTGGTACTAAGTTAGCAACAGCACAGGGTGGTTAACTCCTTGACAGTAGAGGTTTTGTTTGCAGCGTGTACCATATGCATAGACAACACTCTAAACATCTCCAAGAGGCATAGACCCTCGCCAGCCACTTATGAATAGAAGTACCCAACGGAGAAAGAAACACGCTTAGAAAAGCCGGGTACAACACAATTTATTAATATTTCGGGTAAATACCCTTTGTCAAAATAGACAAACAAACAAACAGAGAGATTAGCCGCTACTTATCTTCATTGGCAGAAGAAATGAGGCAACTGTTACCAATGAAGATAAGTAGCGGCTAATCTCTCTGTTTGTTTGTCTATTTTGACAAAGGGTATTTACCCGAAATATTAATAAATTGTGTTTTACCCGTCTTTTCTAAGCGTGTTTCTTTCTCCGTTGGGTACTTCTTTGCATATTACACGCTTGGCAGTCACCTTTTTGGTCTGGATAGAAACAACACACTAAACATAATAATAAATAATAATACATAGTATTAATTATATGGCGCATTTCTCATATTTATAATATAACTCAATGCGCAGGACATAGCCGCGAACTGAACCCAACAAGCACGCTCACGTGAATCACGCGCATTCCCTCACACACTGTACATAAACACAGAACATTCTCGCGGTGCTAAGGGCAAGCTCAAGCGAGATACTGACATTTTTGGAAATTTAAATCGTTCTTTTTTTATATTTTTGAAATTTGATTAAGTGGACTGAAATTAATAACAAATTGGTATCTCTGGGCGCATGAGGACCAATGCCTATTGGAGATGTTCGGGGTGTCGTCTGTGCTTACAATACACGCTTGTTACCCGCCGTCGACTTGGTTCTCGTTTGCTGTTGGGATTCATCCGGTGTAAACCCTCCCTGTTATCCCGGTACACCCTGAGGCTGATTGTGCCAAATTGGCTTATTGTCCTATTAAGAATACATGACAGATTAAGAGGTAGACCAACTGTTTTAGTTCAAGGGTGGTGCCAGAACAGCTTGGCGCCTGAGGCGCCAAGCTATTCTGGCACCACCCTTGAACTATCAGTCCAATGTCATTCCAGCAGTGGGTGTATCAGGACGAAAAGGGTTAACTGACGGAGCCGCTCGGCGAAAAGACCACACACGTGTCTTGTCTGCGGTACGGTATCGTCAGTAGCAGCCAAGGGGTTAAACAGGGGGTGGCGGTGGTGGTGATGGGTGTACATGCAGCGAACTGCCGTTACCATGGCTCCCTTGGGAATGGTCATCCCTTCCACGAGAACGTCTTCTCTGGCCTGGTGGGGCACTCCAAGGGGGACAACCGACGTACAGCGCAGTGTCTCCAGGATGACGGCCTCTGTGTAAGGGAGCCTGCTTCTGTCCTCCACGCGCGGGGGCCGTTCCCCGATGACGTCATCAACCTCCTTCTGGATTTTTTGCCCGACTTCCGGGTGATGAAGCAGAAAGAGGAACAGCCCTTTCATCGTGTTTAGCGAGGTGAGGTAGCCTTCACACACAACAACAGTTAGTGAATGAGTGCGTGCGTCAATGTGAGTGATGGCTGGATGAGGGACCCAGTGCGCAAAAGGCCATCGGGCCGACGTCGGCCTGATGACACTTAGCGCACTGGAGAGCAATCGAACCAGCGACTGGGTGTGCGGCTCTCTTTTCTGGCTCACAGTTTGGCAAAAGTGGCTCCTTCCCCACCCCACCCCCCACCCCCTAATCCCGTTGCACAGGTGTACGGACAGGAAGTTCGTCAGACGTCTTTTCCAGACCAAAATACACGAGGCAAATATGAGGGTTGCTTTTTTTCTGTTGGGACTCTCTCTCTCTCTCTCTCTCTCTCTCTCTCTCTCTCTCTCTCTCTCTCTCTCTCTCTCTCTCTCTCTCTCTCTCTCTCTCTCCTCTCTCTCTCTCTCTCTCTCTCTCATATGCTTGAAAGAAATGACTAAAAAAAAATTAACAAAAAAAAAACAAACAAAAAAAAAACGCCACGAACAAGACCAACCTACGATAATAGCCTGCAAAAGATTTGGTTGCTTTGTCGTTAAAGCATTTTCTGTGCCCACTAAAACGACACTGTCGTAAAAGCATACCTGAATTAATCCCGTTTTCAGGCGATATTCCAAAATACGTTTCCTTGAAAGGAAAAAAAGTGAAAACCTACCCTGGGTAAGACTATATGGACCAGTCCCAATGGAAAAAATACAAACCTCATAATACCGCGAAATCCGTTGCCCAGTGCGCAAAGGCCGTCGGGCCGACGTCTGTGGGCCCGACGGCCTTTTGTGTATTGGGTGGCTTCTGTCAAACATGAAAATGCTTACACGACCCCTTTGAATGTTCTGACAAAAAAGGATGTATGGATGGATGGATGGAAATTAAGTGGACGAATAGACGGATGAACAAATGGATGGATGGATGGATGGATGGATGGATGGATGGATGGATGGATGGATGGATGGATGGATGGATGGGCCACCTGATATTTCGCAGCAACTGCTAACTTTCACCTGCGGCGTTGAAGTTGATAATTAGACCCCTGATGTTATCGTCCTTGAGCCACTGGTTGTCTTCCTTGAGTTGTTCAGCCAACATGGCGTCGACAACGTTTCTTTCCTGGCCGGGCTTGTATGTGGCCTGCCGGTGTCAAAAACACAAAGTGCAAATGTCGACTAAACGAACTGAGGTCTCGTCGGGGTCAATCTACAAAGTCATGGAATGTGGTTGATTATTTACAGGTGGTACACCCCAAGCTGTGGCACGCCCCAGCCCGTACACAGAAGGTCTTCGGATCTCGAATTCATCACGTGACCATATATGGGGTGTCAGGATGTGTAGACTTAGGGGATGATTGCTTACGTGCAAAATACTTTTAAAACATGTGGTGCAGATTTGGCGGTTTTAAAGATCAGTTTGTTTGAAATAAGCAGAAAGTTATGTGCCCACGTAATGTTTTGTCGCTATAAAGTCATTCGGACTTTCAGAATGTGCGTCTTTTGCGGATTTTTTTTAATTGCTTATCGCTAAATTGACACAGCGTTCTGTAACTAAGATCCATTAAAACGTCATTTGATTTTCCAGATCTAGATCAAGATCCGTAGAAGTCAGTTTGTAAATGGCGCCGTCCCAAGTGATCAACCAAATACCAAGGAGCATGCCTTCATTGCGAGACAACTCGAGACCGGAAAGATTATTGTGTACTGGTTGGGGGCGTGTCACAGCTTGGGGTGTAACAACAGGCACTATTTCGAATACGTTTAAAATTAAAATTTTATTTTACTGGTTCATGTAGAAAACCCCAGCAAAGAAAGAAACACGCTTGGATAGGATGAGTACAACACAAACTGTCTTTCTAAGCGTGTTTTGTTTTCTTCCTTGGGATTTCCGTTTCATTTTACACGCTTGGCAGCCAACTGCTTACTCTGGATTCCCTTTATATGGATTAATTTAAATGTAAGAATGATGTACTAACTGTCCCGTATAATTATCAATGTGAATCTGGGATCAAAGTTCACTTAACGCATTCTGCCCCAGGACCCAAATCCCCACATTTTGAAGTTGCCCTCAGAAGGACTGAATTACAATTCTAGAGACAGATCGAGCAGGATAGTTCAAGGGTGGTGCCAGAATAGCATGGCGCATATGGACGCCAAGCTATTTTGGCACTACCCTTGAACTATAATACTCGATCCATGTCTTGCTGTTCAGTGTTGTGTGTCGGGGGTCAATGAGTTAACTGTTTCCATTAACTCTTTGAACTCCCTGCAGCATCCCGACAAAATCCGCTACCGACGGTCATAGGGTTACGCTAAACAATCATTTTCATTAGCGACTGTTTGCTCACTTTGGCCTTGGTGAAAAAGTCGTCAAGGAGCCTGTGCCGCGAGGTGACCAGTCTCTGGCAAAGGTCCTTGTAGTAGGTCCCCGGCAAGAAGCGCAGGAAAGGGAAGGTCAGGAGGAGGGTGTCGGTGCTCACGCTGAACATGGAGTTCACGGCACTGAGGAAGTCCTCCATCACCAGCACTGTGTCCGGTGTTGGGGATTCGCCAGTCATCTACAGAGGAAACGACACACAAAAGCTGGACTATTTCCGCTGATGTTGTTTAACCCAGTTAGTCCTACAGCAGGAGATGGATCGACCATGATAATTCAAGGGTAGTGCCAGATTAACTTGGCGCCGTTAGGCGCCAAGCTAATCTGGCACTACCCTTGAATTATCATGGTCAATCCATCTCATGCACCTGGTACATAGTCGTTAGGCAACGCCTCCAAAATTTGAGAAATTGGACCTAGGGACTAAAAGGGTTAAGGAATGGAACCTAACAAAACCCTCTGTCAGATGTCAGTGGCATAGGATGATTATCTAGTGAGACTTGGCCCAGCCTGAGAAAGTCAAACTCACCAGTCACAAAGCAGGCCGACATCGCCCCGATGACATTTCGCATACCCGGAAGCGAAAGCCGAGGTTACCGCACTGTAATGTTATTGATGAAAATGTGATTTTCGTATATGTTTGATACATGTTGTTGATGCCAGATATTACATGCTACAATTTGTTTACCAAAATATGCAGTACGGACAGCACGGAGTAATTCAGATAGCGGTCAAGGTTGATCTCCTCTCCGACCTTGTCCTCAATGAGGGACGTCAGGCGCCGTAACTCTGTTTGCACTGTACTCTCGAACCGCTCCACGCCATCCCCATAAAACTGAAACAAAATATGAAAATGTGGAGCGATGTGTAATGATCTGTCAATCTTGACGTCACAGCTTAGAGTCGTAAGGTCCAGCACCACAGACCATCGGGCGGGCAAGGCGGCCCGAAGGCCTTTGCGCACTGGGATTATTATTTCTAACGTTCCCATTACAATACAATTATTTCGGATAACATAACTGACAGGTTAGATCTTAGTGCTGAATCAAATCAACTTGATTTTATACTGAGATAGTTTCATGTCTTTATTTTGTGTCGTCATTGTCCGTTACAACGCTTTCTTTTTGTTGCGTGTGCGTCACACAATGTTAAATATATATATCATGATGGCATGAGGACCAACATTTTCTCACAACACATTGCCAGAATGTGATGTTAGACATTATAAGTTATTGGTAGAAGGGGTTTGCTGCACGGACCCTTGTATGCCTGAGGGCGGTCACAGCAACCATTGTACCCCGAAGGCCGAAGGCCCAAGGGGTACAATGGTTCCTTTTACCTCCCTAAGGCCTACAAGGGTCCGTGCAGTAAGCCCCTGCTATTAATAACGTATTTGTTTTCATTCCTCCACTATTTTCGTAAAAGAAATCAAGAAGAAATCTGCCGACCTGGATCACGCCAGACATGACTGACGTCAAAGGAATATACATTTAATTATAATAGACTTATGACGTAATTCAAAATCTTTGACGACGTTGCCGTTTCCAGTTGTGTGCCTGTTGTTTCGAACAACTCTAATAACTTTGTACTATAGAACGTGTTGGCGATCTTTTTGTAGAACAAAACTGGCATCCATGACGCCTCAGAAGAGGGCTATAAAAAGTCCGCCATTAGTCGCTACAAGGGTTTTTGTAGCAAGGTCAGATGGTACGGTTTTCGCTAAAGTGATTGGTCGTATGACGTAGGGATGAAAACAAATCGGTTTCGGCGGGTCGATGACGTCAGCCAGTCATCCTGAATGTCTGGTACAGACCAGCTTCCAGTTGCCGGAAACTTTTCCAAGCCAGAAACCGCCAACTAACCAACGAGATATTTGCATGGGGCTGAAAGTAGCTAAAAACAAAGTCTTTAGGACCATGAAAGACCCGTAGGGCCTACTGGCTATTCACAATTACCCGTAATTCGGACCCAGGTCCCGCCGGGAAAACTGCGATACTCTGAAACGACACGGGTAGTTAACTCATTCAGCCCGACGGCCGTTATTCCCAAATTTTGGAGGCGTCATCTAACGACTATGCGCCTGTTGCAGGGGATGGATCGACCAAGATAATTCAAGAGTAGTGCCAGATTAGCTTGGCGCCGACAGGCGCCAAGCTAATCTGGCACTACCCTTGAATTATCATGGTCAATCCGTCTCCAGCTGTAGTGCGTCAGAGCTGAATGGGTTAACAAAAACCAATACTAAAAGAGTGAATGCCGAGGGCGGAAACTGCTGAGAGAAAATCGTGGAGGAGCTCGTAAGCCAGTAAAAAAAGGTCCAAGGTACTACGTCGGCTGCAGTGGGCCCGGGCACAGCCGTCATAGACACACACACAGCCGTGCACGGGCCCACTGATACCGACATCGGCCCGAGGACCCTTGCTCGTGTTTCTTTCTTTCTTGTTGGTTTTTTTTTTTTTTTTTTTTTTTTCTTTCGTGATCGGCTGGTCGCCTATTACAGATGCGACCGTACGCTAACGTAACTAAAAGTCACCTTAATGGCGCTGTGGATAAGTCTCCTTCTCTTCGGCCAATCAGGATCCGTATTGGAGTCTGACGTCACCACATCCGCGCGGACCCCACCCGGGTCTGCCCTGGGGGACTTGGGTGGGGTTAGGTATTTTTTAGTTCCCAGGGTCACCCTGGTCAGCCCCACAGGGTGGGTTTTTCTCTCTATTCTGGGGCATGTGTTTCTGTCTACCCTTGGTCCATTCACCTGTACTTGCCTTTTTAAAACTCTCCCTACTGTCTGCACTGCCTGTAGCTCTTGATATTGGATGTGTGTTGCTAAATGGTCTTAGCTTTATTTATGCCCCATGTTGTAGGTTTATTTAATGTATTTGACCGGCTGGCGACATACATTCAATTTTCTGTTTAGTTTTTTTTTTTTCACAAGCAGTGCAGGCACGTCCTGAGAAAGCCTTGTTGCTGTCGGGACGTTAAGCAATGTACAATCAATGTACAATCAACATCCGCGCGGCCAAAGGTAATGCACCATTCGCTGAAAGTGGTCGGTCGGTCATTGGTCACCTGAACGATATTGGATGGAGAGCTGATATACGTTTTATTTTAAATTTTCGCTGCACTGAAAACACACCCCAAATTCAGACCAAAATGGCGGCTGGCAAGTACCAACCAATGTTTTGAACTCGTCCTTTCGAGGCGTGTTTCTTTCTCTCTCTCTTTTTTTTTTTTTTTTTTTTTTTTTTTTTTTTTTTTGACCGACTCAGATTGCCTGTGATAGGCAGTTATAGCGATGGTTCGAGTTACTACGCAGTTGCTGAGTTCAGGCATTTGTAAAGGGCATCTCTGACTTGGGAAAGGTCCATACGCGCTCTGTCCCACCTCTCAGAACAAAACCAAGTCTTTCTAGAGTGTGCTACTGCTAAACGGAACTTGCTGCACACGTTAAGAAAGGAACTATAATGTCAAATAGTATGGCCGCATACAGGCTCTACGAAATATTTTTAGTTTTCACCATCTTGCTGCTGACCCCATTTAACCCCAACGCCCTACAGCAGGAGATGGATCGACCATGATAATTCAAGGGTAGTGCCGGATGAGCTTGGCGCCTATAGGCGCCAAGCTCATCCGGCACCACCCTTGAATTATCATGACCTTTGGTCAATCATTTTCTTCAGCTGGCACATAGTTTTTACGAGACATCTCCATAATTTGGGAAATGTGCCCGAGGGGGTTAAATTGGTAAACCTGCAGGCTACAACGAAGACACCCCTAATACTCGCCCCTTCTCGTTCCTTGCTGGCGAAAACTTCTCGAACCATCCTGGTCGAGTTGAGGAAGCAGATGTCTCCAATGGCTGTCCGGCACAGGATCAACTCTCCGCCGTAGTGGTCACACCACACTTTGGCCTGCTTGTGCAAGGTGCCGTCTTTCAGTGCGCGGAGGACTTTGAGCATGGCGGAAAAGCCTCTTGGTCCGGGCGGTAATTTTGTGGTCTTGTCATCAAGGTTTTGTACAGAAGGTAGGCGGCCAAGCCGCCAAGTAGCAGGGTACATCCCGCGAGGTAAGTGACGTCCATTTTCCTGGGTGAACGGATCAACCAGAGAGGCCTATCACTGAAATAAATAATACAATACTACGGTTGTTCTCCACGAACCCTCGCAAGGCCGGTACAAGCTCACTTACAGGGTCATAGATTCAAAGTGGTGTCAGCAAGAGACATAGATCCTCATGAGCCGCGCAACTGCGGGGGTACGATCGGATCTATGTCCATCCCGGAGACCAGTTTCATGCAGCTTGGCGCCGCGAGTATGGTTGCGTCGATTTTCACTCCTCGAGCACAAGACTGTCACCACAAAAATGAATCTCGTATATTTCTGAGACCATTATTTTTTTCGTGATTTTTGCTTCTGTGGAAGTTTAATATGTCTCTTTAACTAAGGCTTGATTTCATATTTTACAACTTTACAACGTGACTGGAACTAAACATCTTCAAGAACATGTATTCCAATTGTCATTGTGCTATCGACCACTATTTGTTTAATTACAGGATACGTTTGGAAGCTGAAAGATCATTCGTTTGAACAAAATTTACATTTCCATGTAGCACCCATTGGTTGGCTGGTTGTGCACTGCCACAACACTGATTTTTCCGGTGGCTGCGCGCGTCATACCTGGGCGGTTATGCGCTGGCTTTTTTTTTTTTTTTTCTGTAGGCCAGTTCCCCACAGTCTGCAGTGTGTGACAGTCCAGTGCAGCACAGGCGTGCCCGCAGTTGACAGTGTCCAGTCTGTAGACGGAATATGGTGGTCTGTTGGTCGTGTTGAAGGTGTTTCACCTGGTCTTGCAAATCTGCGTGATAATGATGCATGACGAGAATTTTGACTTTGTGGAACTACATCGGTTGGTTTGGGTGCTGGAGCCTGCTGCCTGGCTTGGCGAGTCGATGCTTGGTAATGAACAAAGTCCACCAAAACGGTGACTGCCGAGCGTGTAACATGCAGATAACCCAATGAAAACGAAACACGCGTACCTCTACACTGACATCCAGGTAGCTGTCAATGTATTCAGCTGAGTAAAAGGTCCATCTGCACTAACATACAAGCTCCAAACCCATTAACCCGTTTAGCCCCATGGTCCTATTTCTCAAATTGTGCAGTTGTTGCCTAACGACTATGTACCAGTTGCAGGAGATGGCTTGACCATGATAATTCAAGAGTAGTGCCAGATTAGCTTGGCGCCTGAAGACAGATTTTGCAACAAACATGGCGCGCACCCGCAGGTCAGAAGCAATATATCGCGGTGTACAGTCTCTCAATCCCGAGGCGAAGAACCGACAAATCTATTAGTGCTCGCACTGTTTTGCAAACTGTGTCAAAACTATGCAACTTTCAGCCTAATTATATTTTACAGACATGGAGAAGAGGCAATAGAATATTTACGGATTATTGGCATTCTATTGTTTCTGCATGTTTGTTGTCAGGAAGATCGTGAAGACGTCATACACGCTGATTACACGATGAAGATTGAACGACCCTAACCCATCGAGTTCACCAGCGCTTACAAATAACAAGGAAAACCAACCACAAGTTATGGGTGCCAACAAAAATCATGAGAAAATATGGTCTCAGAAAGACGCCAGAGCTATTTTCGTGGTGACGCTTACCATGCTGTGTCATTGTGCTCGAGGAGTGAAAATCGACGCAACCATCCTCGCGGCGCCGAGCTGCATTCAGCTGGACCTTGTTCATTTTTTTCTCGCCAGTGAAGTAGTGAACAAATAAGGACGACGCCCGTGTAACCCAGTGGGCAAAAATTCGTCGGGCCCCTTGCCGGCCCTCGTGGGCCCGAAGGCGTTTTGTTTACTGGCGTATCCTTGACACTGGGGAGCCGTGGTGGCTCGGTGGTAGAGCGTTCGACTCGCCTCCAAAAAAAGGTCGTGGGTTCGGCGAACCCAGGTGGGGTCAAAATTTGTGCAGGCCTCTTTTTTGGTGCCCCATCATTTTTGCAATCACCTTCGTGGTGGACAAAAGACGTTAAGCCCTGAACGTTTTTGTATCCTTGCACTACGCTTGAACTAACACTGGCAGTCTCTAGTCCCCGCGGAGAAGGCGGAACGAGTTCTATCCTCACCCACCGAGTTTAGCTCTGACATGAAACGAGGCTGTGTCAAGGACAACCCGCTCGGATTTCGCTTTGAATGAGGTCCAGGGACCAGTTGCATGACCGAGCTTAGTCTTTCACCAAGACTAAGTTCGCTCATGCAAATGACCTCAGGCGTCACGCGCAGCTTGACCTTAATCCTTTGTGCACATTTCGCCCAAAATAATATCGCAAATAAGCCAGCTGGGGTGAAGTGAAAAGTGTGCATGCTCCAGGGTGAATCCCGCTAGCACTGCGTATCACGGACATTGCGTGTCGATACTCGGAACTACGGCTGTTCACAACGGCGGTATCGGAGTTTTTTTTAGTATAGATTGCTAAGCAGGACCCCAGCCATGTTCCCTGCCTCCTAGCCTCCCCCCTCATCCGCCCCCTACAACGCAGTAATCTGACACATGGAATGTCTTTCCAATTCAAGTTGGCAAAAGGCCATCGGGCCAATGTCGGCCAACGTCGGCCCTCAACATTTCTGAGGGCATCGGAAACAACGTATGTTTCCCAATTCAGCAAGCCGGTTTATGGGGAAAAACCTATCATTCACCACGAACATATCGTGGATGGCGACTGTCCTCATTTTCTTGTACTTTATACTCACATTTTTGAAACTTGATAGGTAAAGAGAGGTAAAAATGAAATGGCATGACTTTAGTAATTATTTATTATTAATTTTGTATATTTTTACAACTTGGGTGTACGGATACAAAATCAACAATTGTGCCATTCGCAGGGATCACATCATCATCTACGTCACGTTTATAGTAATTGTGACATCCTGTTCTAATGATGTAAGCCTAAAAATGGGCTGCCAGTCCTTAAAAAATGTCTGAAGGCATCGCATTACTTTTGTCTTATTTGCGATTTTGCACAAATTGGCCGTTTTGTTTATTTTGTTTCTTTTTATTTTAGTGTGTGTGTGTGTGTGTGTGTGTGTGTGTGTGTGTGTGTGTGTGTGTGTGTGCGTGTGTGTGTGTCTGTGTGCGTGTGTCTGAGCGAGCGTTCGTGCATATTGGAATGTTCTTTGTTATGTGTTGTACTGATCATTAGACCTACGTATTGATAGCACTTCGTGTCGAAGGCACTTCAGTCAAAATAGGTCTATCGACACGTAGTGCTAATGGCACGTAGGCGTGTGTATTTCAGTCGTAGTGATATCGAAACGTAGTGCTAGCGACACGTAGTTCCCTTAATACATAGTGTTATCGACAAGCAGTACTATTGATCACAGAGCTCTGGACACGTCGCGCTAGCAATTGTAGCGCTGTCCACACGTGGTTCTCTTAATACGTAGTCCTAGCGGTACGCACCCCATGCACTACACAATATCTTCCAAAGTAAATGAAAGGAGAAACTAACACGTTTGTTCCTACGAAACACATTGCGCTATTAGAGGTCGACATATCCGGAGGGGTGATGGCGGGAGGGGAGAGGGAGTGGGGCCGGGGAAGGGGGGGGGTGTGGAGAGGGGAGGGAGGGGGGTACCAGAATAAAAAAGAAACTTGCAGACCACTTTGATGACTGGCTGTCGGCACAGACCTTGAAGAAGATAACAGTGAGGAAGCAGAAGAAAGCAGTTGTCAACAACAGTCGCACGAGAGCAGCCAAAGCAAGGGCACTGGAGGAATACTCGGAAGCCAACCGCGAGGTGAAGAGGAGTATCAGGGCAGACAAGAGGGCCTACACAGACAGCCTGGCAGCAGAGGCAGAAAAGGCAGCAGGCAGCGGCAACATGAAACAGCTCTACGATATTACCAGAAGATTGTCGGGCAAGTATGGCCATACAGAAAGACCAGTAAAAGACAAAGAAGGCATCATCATCATCATCATCATCAGTCCCTTGCCCGAACTGGGCGTTGGGGGGACTGAAAGGCAGCAGCAACAGACAGTGCTCTCCACTGAGTTCTATTTTGGGCGGTGGCAAGCAAGTCTGGCATCTCGAGTTCGGTCCATTCTTTTATGTTTGCGACCCAACTCTTTCTCTGACGACCTCGCCGACGACTTCCTTCGAGAGTGCCTTGGAGGATAGTCTTGGACAAGGTGTTGTGTCGGGTCACGTGGCCAAACCAAGCAAGCTTGCGCCGTTTCACGGTTGCCAGAAGGGGTTCATGTGGGCCCACCAGGGAAGTGACGATGCTCCGTACATATTCGTTGGTCTTGTGCTCGCGGTACGAGATGCGGAGCAACTTCCTCAGGCACTTGTTCTCAAAGGCCTGGATTTTCTTTTCTGAGTCTGCAAGCAGTGTCCAAGTCTCACAGCCGTAGAGTAGAATAGACACTACGAGGGACTTGTAAAGCCTGTACTTGATGGTGAAGCTGATGGAGTTACTTCGCCATATCCTGTCCAGCCTGGCCATTGCGGATGTTGCTGTACCTATCCTGATACGGATCTCTGCTATGCAACTACCGTCTTTGGACAGGGTGGCTCCCAAGTACATGAAGCTATTGACCTCTTCTAGCTTCTGGCCGTTCATGTGAATGTTGCTGCTGCTGTCGCTTGTGGTGTTGATCATCACTTTGCTTTTATCCGTACTGATCTCCATGCCATAAGACCCTGCGCTACTTGAAAGTTTGTCTGTCAGGTTTTGGAGCTCACTATTGCTGCCTGCCATGAGGTCAATGTCGTCTGCGAATCGAAGATTGCACAGGGATCTGCCACCAATAGAGATTGAAGTATGGTGGTCGTGGAGGGTTTCCTGCATGATCTTCTCCAGGAATATGTTGAAAAGGACAGGAGAGAGCAGGCATCCTTGACGGACACCGATCGTCGTCCTGAAGAACTCGCCTGACTGATTGTTAAGTAGAACCGCGCTGCAGGCGTTCTTGTAAAGCGCTTCTATCATTTGGATCAGTCCCTCCTCTATGTTGAACGATCTCATGACTTGCCAGAGTCCGTCGTGCCAGACGCGATCAAATGCTTTCCTGAAATCAATGAAGTTGTGGTAGAGTTCGCGCTGATGCTGCAGATGTTTCTCGATCAGGACGCGGCAGTTGAAAATCTGCTCTACAGTGCTTCTTCCAACTCTGAAGCCAGCCTGTTCTTCTGCCAGCAGTTCCTCGGCGAAAGTTTTGAGGCGGTTGAGAATGATTCTAAGCATTACTTTGCTAGGGTGACTTATCAGACTGATAGTTCTGTAGTTCTGGCAAAGAAGGCAAGCCTATTGCAGACAGAGCAGACCAACTCGACAGATGGGCCGAGTATTTTGAAGAATTACTGAACATACCCAGCCCACCCGACCCCCCAGACATCCAGCCAGCAGAGACCGACCTACCCATCAGCTGTGACAGACCCAGCCGGGAAGAGATCAGAAGAGCAGTGGCATTTTTTGAAGAACGGCAATGCAGCAGGGCCAGATGGCATCGCAGCGGAGTCTCTGAAAGCAGGCCTACAGACAACAGTAGAGATGCTGTACCCACTGTTAGGAAAGATCTGGGAAGAGGAGGTGATGCCGGCTGACTGGAAGGAGGGGTACCTAATCAAGCTTCCCAAGATAGGCGACCTCAGCAAGTGTTCCAACTACAGATGAATCACTTTGCTGTCAGTACCAGGAAAGGTCTTCAACAGGATCATCCTGGAGAGAATGAAGAGCTCCGTTGACCCCCAGCTGAGAGACCAGCAAGCAACATTCAGGAAAAACCGATCATGTGCAGACCAGATCGCCACTCTCCGCATCATCGTGGAATAGTATCTGGAGTGGAGCTCCCCGCTGTACGTCAACTTTGTGAATTACGAGAAAGCATTTGACAGCGTGGACCGAGAGACTCTGTGGAAACTCCTACGACACAACGACAAAGCTCGTCCGCCTGTGGCATGACATGTCGCGTGATCCACGAAGGGCAGTTCACCAGGGAGCTCCAGGTCAGAACCGGTGTCAGGCAGGGGTGTTTGCTGTCTCCGTTCCTCTTCCTACTGGCCATAGACTGGGTCATGAAGAGGACCACATAGCACAGACGAAGTGGAATACAGTGGACACTGTGGACACATCTTGACGACCTCGATTTTGCAGAGGACTTGGCTTTACTGTCTAACACTCATCAACAAATGCAGGACAAGACCACGAGGCTTGCTGATATCTGGTCCCAACTGGGCCTTACCATCCCCAAACAGAAAACAAAGACAATGAGGCTGAACGCAACCAGGGAAGAACCAGTCTTGCTTGCTGGCATCCCGTTGGAGGAGGTGGAGTCCTTCACCTATCTCGGGAGCATCATAGACAAAACAGGCGGCACTGATGCAGATGTCAGAGCACGAATCGGTAAAGCCAGAGCAGCCTTTCTCCAGTTGAAAAAAGTGTGGAGTTCCAGAGAGCTTCAACTCCAACGTAAAAGCAGTTCTCCTATATGGAGCAGAGACTTGGAGATTGACAAAAACCACAGTCAACAGAGTACAGATCTTCATAAACAGTTGCCTTAGAAGAATTTTGAAAATCCACTGGCCAGAGAAGATCAGCAACGTCAGACTCTGGGAGAGAACAGAGCAGATAACAGCAGAGAATGAAATTGGGCGAAGAAGATGGGGATAGATTGGTCACAGTCTGATATCACTAGGCAGCCATTGTTATGGAACCCCCAGGGAAAGAGGAAAAGAGGCAGGCCGAGAAACACCTGGCGTCGAGACCTCCAAGCAGACATCAAGAGACTGGGAACCACCTGCAGTAAAATCGAAGGAGAAGCACAGGACAGGAGTCGCTGGAGGTCTCTCGTCGAAGGCCTATACCCGGGGAGGGGTGACAGGCGTAAGTAAGTAAGACCACTTTGACCAAGGAAACACCACACACACACACACACACACACACACACACACACACACACACACACACACACACACACACACACACACACACACACACACACACACACACCTTATGTCCTAGTCTCACCGCGCTAATCTTTCTGGGATATCATGGTGATACTCGCAAACTAGTGTGTGATCGTTCGCCAAAAAACACATATTCAACATCTGAATGGCTAAAGCTTACTTCCTACACGTAGAAAGGGAACACACAATATGAAAATATACTAATTTTCCCGTTATTTATTTCAAAATAAGAAGTTTAGATCGCGCGGCGTACACAAGATGTTTACATACCGAAAATACCACAAAAATGCGAGAAATAACACAAGAATGCAAGCATGTTAGAAGGGAAACGACTTTACATTTGCTTAATAATGCACATTTCAGTTTATTGATAATGAGTTCAAAATAGTTTCGTATTACACTTTGTTGTTTCATACGTTGCAACTTAAATCGCATCCTATCTTTGTTGTTGTGCAAAATGGACATTTTTTGTTACAAATTTTATGTGTTGATTCAACTGTTGAGTTGGAGTTATTGTGTACTATTTCCGTCGCTTCATTTCAAAAGATGGCGGCTTCGAACTACATCGCTATTCTGCGGTTCAGTTGTGAAAGATTCTGTAAAACATAGAAGTGGAGTGTTCGTATATTATCATTTCTAGACAGACCCCGCGGCTGACACTTCTGCAACTGTTTGTTGATCCATAGCGGAAGGCGCTCGGCGACTATGGATCAAACAGCTGCAGAAGTGTCAGCCGCTCGGTCTGTCTAGAAATTGTAGTATACGAACACTCCACTGCTATGTTATATTTGCGCCTACTAGGCATTACTATCATCTAGCGTACACGCGCCAAGCTATTCTGGCACAACCCTTGAGCTATCACAGCCGGTCCACATCTTGCTCGCTGTGTAAAGACGAAATGAGTGAACAAGCGCCCCCCCCCCCCCCCAACCCCCCACCCCCACCCCACCCCCCCCTTCCCATCAAAAAAGAAAGAAAGAAAAAACCCCAAAATTTACCTGTTCTGTGCACAGATGAGTAATTTTCTTTACTGCCGACTTGCACACCAGAAGGGTTGTCTTTGTGCCCCTTGCCCACCGTCAGTTTGAATTATTACACCCCGCTGTCAGCCTTGTGTAAACATTGACTCACTCGAGGCGAACGGCATCCAGATACTCGGCTTAAGCCGCGTATCTGGATGCCGATCGTCTCGAATGAGTTAAGGTGACCGGTTCACTGTGTGTGTGGGTGTGAATGTGGGTGTGTGTGTGTGTGTGTGTGTGTGAGAGAGAGAGAGAGAGAGAGAGAGAGAGAGAGAGAGAGAGAGAGAGAGAGAGAGAGAGAGAGAGAATGAATGAATGAAACTTTATTTTCCAAGGATTAAAGAATAGAGAGAGAGAGAGAGAGAGAGAGAGAGAGAGAGAGAGAGAGAGAGAGAGAGAGAATGACAATGATCCTTTATTTGACAACGGTAAAAGTTTTGGTATTAACAACCATTTTTCAAACTTGCCGTTGTTAATCTACTGATTACTGAGTTACTATCGCACTAATTATTTTCTACTACTGAACAGGGGAAAAAATTACTTGACACAACACAATCCAATAGAGAAGAAAAAAAATGTAAGGGGGAAGTGACATGAGAATTACCAGCTTTACTGGTCGGGCTTAATGACATTGAGGTGATTTTGCAAAGTGACCATGCATTTGTGAAGCCTGGAAAAATTCAGCTAAGACAACACACTACTTTGACCAGACAGACTACCTTACTGAGCACTGTGCATTTATAAATGTTGAAGTTATAGTTGGCTGAAGTAATGGTTTCCTTCAATTTGCAGAATCTGCCGATTTCCTTAAAAATTCAAACCTATATATCTCGGAAAGTAGTTAAGCTACAGACGTGCCATTTGACATGTATACTCAGTTCGATGTATACTTTCTACTAAATTTTTAGTTTGAGTTGTATTGTGTTACTTCTTTTTTTCAAAGATGGGGGTGGCCCTACCAACAAATATACACGTACGCACACGCACGCGCACGCACAAACGCACACACCGTGCAGCTCACCGGATAGTGGTCGCTTACGCTAAGACTACCAACTTGAACGTTGCAACTGTCGGAGGTTTATTTGTATAAGTATGGTCTATAACAGTGGCTGATGATGGCGTAACTCTAGTGGGCGATGTTACCATTTGTTGAAGGCCGACTAAGGTAGTGGTACACTCCCTTGATGGGTGAGGTTCAAGAGTGTCAATGTTAAAATCCCCTAAAAGGAGAAGTTCGCTTTTATGAATATCTGTTTTATCAATCAAGTGTACAAAGTTGTCATACCACTCAAAAGTGGCCGCAGCATTTCTGTAAAGAAACCCAACAAGTAAAGGAGGAGATTTAGATTGCCTAATCTCTATCTAGATACATTCCAGCAATAAGGCCTGGAACATTATCTTGCAGGGTTGTAAAACCATCCACTCAACATTGGTCAAATCAAGGTCAAGGCCTACTTGTATTCAGAAGTGGTCTCAATACTTCGAAATTGATGACATACCAAGCTGGAAATATATTTTTTTCAAAACCCTTCAAAACCACACCTGACACCCAACTTAAATGGTTCCAGTTAAGGTTATTGCATCGGTTGTTGCCCACAAAGCGATTTTTATTTCTGCGTAAATTGTCTGAATCTGCAATTTGTACCTTTTGTAAGAATGAGGAGGAAACTCTTTCCCACCTGTTCTGGGACTGCTTGTATGTACAAATATTCTGGTCTGACATGGGACAATAGTTGCAAGACAATTGTGTAAACTGCACTAATTTTAAGTTCACAAAGAGTCTTATTGTCTTTGGCACAGCTAAACACTTTAGGTCAGACACTGTCTTAGACCTCATAATATTAGTTGCTAAGTTCTATGTTTACAAATGTAGATTAGAAGAATTCCCGCCTAATTTAAGGCACTTTGTTAGAATTATGAAGAATCGCTACCTATGTGAGAAGTACCGAATTGGAATTATTGGTCAGAGCAACAAGTTTTGTGATTTGTGATATCATTATGCTACACTGTTTGGCGGGTTGTAATGCTGTTAGAGGCACTGGCTGCAGCCTCACCATTGGCGGTAGTGTGCAGGCGGCTTCTGGCACTACCAGTTATTTCACTAAGGTATACAGAGTTGGTTCAAGGTACCAATGGTGGCCTAGCTGGATTCCCTGTGCATGTAGGCTCCCACTCTCTCTCCGTCAGAAACACTCTCTCTCCTCCTTCCAGTCCGCCCTCAAAACTCACCTCTTTCAACAGTTTTAGCACTATATCACCACACTCCCCACCCCAAGCTGACCGTCGTAATGTATTCCACTGTGGTACGCAAGTCATTGTCTAAAGCGTGCGCATGCGTGCGCGAGTTGTGAGTGCGCGCTTAGAGTTATAATTATTATAAGATAAGCGCATTATAAATACCGTAATTATTATTATTTTTTATCTACCAGTGCTATTTAGGGGGTCACATTTGTGCGACTGTCCAGTGTGACTGTCCAAACCTATACTCTGCTTGTCATTTGTCGTGTGTTCGAGCTGTGTGTGTACTGATAGAATTGGGGGAGGGATGTGTGTTTGGGGGGTGGGGGGAGGGGCTGGGGGGTGGGGAGGGGGGGTTGGGTGGATGGGGGGGGGGTAAATAGGAACGCTGGTGGGGCGGAAAAGGGGTACAAATATGTGCTACAGTCTTTCTATACATATTGTATTCTCTTGTGTGCAACTTATATAATGTATGCATATTAAATATATACGGTAATAATATATATATATATATATATATATATATATATATATATATATATATATATATATATATATATATATATATATATATATATATATATATATATATATATATATATATTAAAAAATTGAAGTAACAAGATAAAAATTACGCCATGTCTAGTTACGCTAACCTCGTTGCTGAACGTACAAATGGCGCGAAGCGCCGTATGTGCGTATGTATGTGCGTATGTATGTGCATATGTATGTGTGTGCGTATGTATGTAAACAAAAGAATCTCCGATATTGCTGTGCACACAAGCTTGAAACTTGGCGAAATACTTTCTTAAGTGGGTAAACAACCGTTTAAAAGTAAGTCGGTTGACCCAGATTACAGTCCGTAATTTGTCATATTTACTTGTTGCCACTCTACTTCTGCGATAAATGCGACAACTCTGGATGATGGATCATTAAGTGACACAGTTGCCACACTCCTTCTGCGATAAATGCGGCAACTCTGGATGATGGATCATTAAGTGACACAGTTGCCACTCTACTTCTGCGATAAATGCGGCAACTCTGGATGATGGATCATTAAGTGACACAGTTTCCACATTACTTCTGCGATAAATGTAGCAACTCTGGATGATGGATCATTAAGTGACACAGTTGCCACACTCCTTCTGCGATAAATGCGGCAAAACTGGATGATGGATCATTAAGTGACACAGTTGCCACATTACTTCTGCTATAAATGCGGCAACTCTGGATGATGGTCATTAAGTGACACAGTTGCCACATTCCGTCTGCGATAAATAAAACAACTCTGGTTGATGGATCATTAAGTGACACAGTTGCCACATTCCGTCTGCGATAAATAAAACAACTCTGATTGATGGATCATTAAGTGACACAGTTGCCACATTCCGTCTGCGATAAATAAAACAACTCTGGTTGATGGATCATTAAGTGACACAGTTGCCACATTACTTCTGCGATAAATGCGACAACTCTGGATGATGGATCATTAAGTGACACAGTTGCCACATTCCGTCTGCGATAAATGCGACAACTCTGGATGATGGATCATTAAGTGACACAGTTGCCACACTCCTTCTGCGATAAATGCGGCAACTCTGGATGATGGATCATTAAGCGACACAGTTGCCACACTCCTTCTGCGATAAATGCGGCAACTCTGGATGATGGTCATTAAGTGACACAGTTGCCACATTCCTTCTGCGATAAATGCGACAACTCTGGATGATGGATCATTAAGTGACACAGTTGCCACATTACTTCTGCAATAAATGAAGATAAGTAGCAACTGATCTCTATATTTGTTTGTGTGTCTATTTGGAAAAAGTTTATTTACCCGAGATATTAATAAATTGTGTTGCAACTGTCTGTTTTAAGCGTGTTTCTTTCTCCGTTGGGTACTTCTGCGAATTTCATGACATGGAGCAAAAGCCGACCAAAGTGTCGTCTGCAAAAGGCACAGATACTCAGGAGTCCGTGTAAATGCGGGAGCTAATGATGATCTGTGTCTGTCGTAGCAGTTGGATCCTGTTCACTTTTTTTCTCGACAGTCAAGGAGTTTTTGTTTGTTTGTTTGTTTCTGTTAACATATCTCCGTCTGAACATGTAAATTCGTGTTCCATGAAAACAAAACTTAAGGTTTCTTTCTCATGAGCAAGGGCACTGAATGCGTGTGTGAGTGAGTGTGTGGATTGCACTGTGCGTGTAATTAACAAGATATGTTGTATTATGATTTAGGCTTTGCCATTGGTTCTTGTCGCCTCTCGGGTCCGGTCAGGGGGGGTCCATGTAGTCGGAGGTAAGAGTCTCGGGCTAAAACCCTCGACTCTTACCTCCAACATTGACCCCCCTGACCGGTCCCGAGAGGCGACAAAAACCACTGGCAAAGCCTAACTCGTAACACAGCGATTGTTTCTTCAACTGTAAAAAGTGTAAGCGTGAAGTATAACCTTGAAAGGGCCCAAAACTTGTCGTGTGACGTATTGATTCAGGGGACATAAATCTCCATTATCCGACTATCACCGAGTCGGCAACCTCGCGCGAACTGCATTCGCCTGAAATTTCTCGGAGGTATTTTAAAATTTAACATATTTTCAGTCATTCTTTTGTATGAAATTGGTAATATGGGCCGAACACAAGGCGTGCATATAGTTATTTTGTTGCGTAACCCCCTCCATTTTTATTTATCCAGCTTTTTGTTTCCTCGCCGTTTGGAATACGGTCAGTATTAGTCCCCGATCACTTTCTGCCAGTGGGACACTAAACTGGATTTAGGGCCTTTCGATTCAGTTGAATTTTCCTGTCGTTGATATTAACTAACTTATCCAATTATTCAGTTATGTTTTGTATGAAACTGGTACCCGCGGTATCACAGAACATCTACCTATAGTTTTTTTTGTTTTATTGTTGTGTAGCCCCCCACCCCCCCACCCCCGCCCCCCCCAACCCCCACCCCCCAAAAAAATTAAATAAATAAATAAATAAATTATTAAATAAATAAATAATTAAAAACCCTTTCGCCGCAGATCTCGCCGTTTGGCGAGTAACACAGTCGAGTTCACTGCACTTGATCGTGACTCTAATGTATGAGGTAGTTTTGGTCAATAATAGTGCATCATGGGACAGGGGAATTCCTTCTTACATTCCAGCGCTAACTTTGAGTGCTTTTGAGAGTTTTGAGCGAAGAAATTGCGATTTTTTTCTGACTTTTTTGGAGAGGTACTTTTTCATGATAGCTGAAACTTCGAAAGGGCGAAGTGAGCGGCACAAGAGACTATCTACGGAGAAAGTTTTGCGTCGTTTGAACCTCATACGGTCACAAACTGATGTTGATTCGAACGAGGAGCATCCATGTGGCAATGAAGTTGACAAAGAGCTTTTTGGAAATTTACAAGATAGCTCTGATAACGATCCGAGTACGAGCACTCTCGCGAGCAGATTTCGTGTAGAAGAGTGTTGTGTCATGGACTATGCTTGTGAGTTGGTGTGTTATGGATTATCTGTAGAGCTCTGAACAACCAACTATGCTTCAGTTGTGAGTTGAACATTTTCTCAATATATTTCTTGACATGTTATCATGTGTTTGTTACTTTGTTAGTGACTGCCATGTGAGTAAACTGTCTGTTGTGTGTGTTGAGAACACAGATTTTGTCTATTCTTCTTGCATCAGGCCAGATATAAAACGCTGAGTGAGTCACATGAAAGACAAAGAAAGTGTCAGTGTACAAATGTGTTTTCTCGTCTCCATTTTTGAAAAAAAAAGAAGTAATTCGGTTCAGTTCAAGAGTTATAGCATTTTAAAGATAAGAGGTGTTGCGCCACAGCGGTCTGGCAAAACAGCTGCGGCGCTGGGAAATGCAACATTGTAACACCTGTGGCGGCGAAAGGGTTAAGAATTAATTAATCAAATTTAATAAATAAATTAATTAATTAAATAAATAAAAATAAATAAATAAATAAAAAACAAAATAAATATTTATTTATTGGCATGGGTTTTGGGTTTTTTTGGTTTGTTTGTTTAGAGGTTTGACTGAATGAACATTAGGGTGTGTTTGTACTGAGAAATGTGATTGGCCAAAGATTTATTTGGATGCGAATGCTTTATTCAGCGAGTAACGTTGTCATCGTAACATGTAATAAGGGAGTCAACTTGTCACATGTTACCTTGGTAACATGTGACAAGGAGACTCCCGTTGCCCTGAGAACGGGCGACATGGAGAAAACAATCGAATAGAGCCAGGCCAATCAGAAAAAAAAGTGTAAAGAGACTGTATAAAGACAAAGGCTCGTATGACTGCCGTAATCTTTATTTACGTTTGTGACAATCCAAAGTCAAACATGTCTTGAATGTTTCTTTCAACCACACTACAAGTGTTTATTCGCCGCGTTTATCTCATGAACATTACCTAGGTACTTTACCTGACGTGGTACCAAACGTACCCAATGCGCAAAAGGCCATCGGGCCGACGTCGGCCTTTGCGCACTGGGTAGGTAATGGTCATGCAATAAATCTCTCCATGGACATTATTTTCATCGCTGCGTCACTTTACCTCTGAGGTAAGTTCAGTACCCCTTAACAGTCCAAGTCGATCAGGTGCTTTTCGTCACACTGCGGATGACGTGCATGGGTAAAGCACTCTGCGTACTCCTGCAGGTCGTCTCCCCTTGCAGTACAAGCCGGGTCGAACTGGTAGCGAACTGGAAGCAGGGTGCTCGGAGTCAGATGGGCAACCGAGTGTCTGGGATTTCTCGTCCTGCGCACACAAAGTTGAAGTGTTCTTTTCTTTTCATAGTCGTGGATTCGTTCTTTAAAGGGAACAGCAAGTCTGACGACAAAGCGCACAAACATGGCGCGCCCTATCGTCTGCTCTGGCGTCATTTTGAACGCCTTCTAATATCTAAATGACAGCTTGGATGGTGACGTTCGCCTTGATTTACATTTCACTTTGATTTACGTCGATTTATCTCAGTTGTCAGTCAGAATTGCCGTTTAGTCCTTTCATTCATTCATTCATTCAGTCGTTCATTCATTCATTCATTCATCCAAGCTCATCCATCCATCCATTCCATTCATTTATGTATGCATGGGTACTAGCATGCATCGATCGATGTATGTATAAACAGTATAAAAGAAATTCATTCCACCCGTTTTGTTCTTCCTATTTATAAAATAGGAACAACGTTGAAATAGGACGCGGCGGAGCGCGTTCAGTAGCACGTGTGCCCAGTGCCAACGACGTCAGAGGAGACGTGAATGATGCTTCTTGAAATAGTCAGAAATGACGTCATTTCGTGAGACGCCAGCAGCCTAGAGAACGTATATTTGGCGTGGAGCGGCGCGTGTGTGTGTCTGTGTCCCATTGCGCAAAGGCCATCGGGCTGAAGTCAGCCGACGTCGGCCCGATGGCCTTTTGCGCTGTGTGTGTGTGTGTGTGTGTGTGTGTGTGTGTGTGTGTGTGTGTGTGTGTGTGTGTGTGTGTGTGTGTGTGTGTGTGTGTGACACATGAATAGCTCCGGTGTGTGTAGACGAGTAATACAAGCTAAACACTTTGGTATATTTTCTCTGAGAGACGTTTCTCGGAGGGCCCCCGAGGGTATTGTAATTGAACTGTCCCTTGACGGGAGCATCCCTTGACGAGAAAATAGCCGGTTCATTAAAACCGATTCACCCGTATCTCAGTCCGTAATTTTTGTTATTTTTACTGGACAAGTTGCATACAGCCAGATTAACCCATTCTACCCCAGGACCGAAATCACCCAAATTTTGCAGCTGCCCTCTGAAGGCCTGTATGACAATTCTAGAGACAGATCGAGCAGAATAGTTCAAGGGTGGTGCAAGAATAGTTTGGCGCCTACGGAAAATGTCTTTTAATTCCCTGCATTTTTTTTTTCACTGCTTATGACCGTAACAGATTTTAAAGAGCAAGTGTGCTCAATGAGGCTACATTTTGTGTGACGGCGTATAATTAAAAGCCGCGAGGTCAGGTCAGTCTCAGTTGCACTGTTCGGCGGAAGAATGGTCGGTCTTTCCAAATCCGTGGCAACTTGTAACCCTTCAGACATGCACTTGGTTTTGGGGCGCGGACAAGATTTTGTCAAGTTAAAAAAAAAAACCGAATCTATACTTAAATACTCTATCAGTAATAGCTTTTGTTAGGAGAGCTTTGGCGGGGTGGGCATTGTGTCTAGTGAAGGGCAGGGACCCTAGGGAACTTTAATAAAGTCATTCCTATTTTTATTTTCCATGGATTTGAAATGAGAGTGCTATCACCTTAACTCGTGCAGTACCGACACGTCCCAGCAAGATATGGCTCGACCATGATAGTTCAAGGGTGGTGCCTGAATAGCTTGGCGCCTATAGGCGCCCTTGAACTATCATGGTCGATCTGTCTCCTTAATTGTAGTGCAGTCCTCAGAGGACGACTCCAAAATGTGGGTATTTCGTACGTGGGACACAATGGGTTAGGCACGAATGATGGAAGCAAGGCCGAATAAAATATATGACATAAAAATACATTTTTCTTCCCTCCCCCTTCCATCCTTTATTGCTCCATCACTCTTACTTTAACTCGCGCACTAGATAAGTCTACTCACGCACTAGATACGTCTATTCACGCACTAGATAATAATAAATAATAATAATGAATGGTTCTTGTAGAGCGCAAAATCATTTTTTTTTTTTTTGTGGCAAAAACTCATTGCGCTAACACACACACACGCATTCAAACATGACATAGACGATGAGAAACATTACAAATAAATACAACAGGACCACGGATCTACGACTGAGGAAAAGCAAGCTGGAAGATACGAGTTTTCAACTGAGCCTTAAACTGAGAGAGAGTAGGGAGATTTCGCAGACTGGCAGGCAGATAGTTCCAAACTGAAGGTGCAATGAAGCTGAATGAGCTTTCAACAACAGTTTTTAATTTACGTTTAGGAGCCTTCAAAATGATAAGTCTACTCACCCCAGCTGGCCGGCAAAGTTACAGATGGCTCGAAGCAGATTGTCGGGAACCCCGATTGAGCACAGATCTCCATCCAAATACTGGATAGTGAGGACAGGCAGGATGAGGGCCTTCCTGCGACGTATCTTCACCTCATCCAGGTACACCTCGATATAAGGAGCATCGGCTGCTGTCGTGGGCATTCGCGTAGTGGTGGCTCTGGTGGTGGTGCTTCTGGTGGTGGTGGTGGGTTTTGAAGTAGAGATAGTAGTTGACTCTGGTGTAGTACTGGTGGGTTCTGAAGTAGAGATAGTAGTTGACTCTGGTGTAGTAGTGGTGGGTTCTGAAGTAGAGATAGTAGTTGGCTCTGGTGTAGTAGTGGTGGGTTCTGAAGTAGAGATAGTAGTTGACTCTGGTGTAGTAGTAGTGGGTTCTGAAGTAGAGATAGTAGTTGGCTCTGGTGTAGTACTGGTGGGTTTTGAAGTAGAGATAGTAGTTTGCTCTGGTGTAGTACTGGTGGGTTCTGAAGTAGAGATAGTAGTTGGCTCTGGTGTAGTACTGGTGGGTTTTGAAGTAGAGATAGTAGTTGGCTCTGGTGTAGTACTGGTGGGTTCTGAAGTAGAGATAGTAGTTGACTCTGGTGTAGTACTGGTGGGTTCTGAAGTAGAGATAGTAGTTGACTCTGGTGTAGTACTGGTGGGTTCTGAAGTAGAGATAGTAGTTGACTCTGGTGTAGTACTGGTGGGTTCTGAAGTAGAGATAGTAGTTGACTCTGGTGTAGTACTGGTGGGTTCTGAAGTAGAGATAGTAGTTGACTCTGGTGTAGTACTGGTGGGTTCTGAAGTAGAGATAGTAGTTGACTCTGGTGCAGTACTGGTGGGTTCTGAAGTAGATATAGTAGTTGACTCTGGTGTAGTAGTAGTGGGTTCTGAAGTAGAGATAGTAGTTGGCTCTGGTGTAGTACTGGTGGGTTCTGAAGTAGAGATAGTAGTTGACTCTGGTGTAGTACTGGTGGGTTCTGAAGTAGCGATAGTAGTTGGCTCTGGTGTAGTACTGGTGGGTTCTGAAGTAGAGATAGTAGTTGACTCTGGTGTAGTACTGGTGGGTTCTAAAGTAGCGATAGTAGTTGGCTCTGGTGTAGTAGTGGTGGGTTCTGAAGTAGTGATAGTAGTTGGCTCTGGTGTAGTACTGGTGGGGTCTGAAGTAGAGATAGTAGTTGACTCTGGTGTAGTAGTAGTGGGTTCTGAAGTAGAGGTAGTAGTTGGCTCTGGTGTAGTACTGGTGGGTTCTGAAGTAGAGATAGTAGTTGGCTCTGGTGTAGTACTGGTGGGTTCTGAAGTAGAGATAGTAGTTGACTCTGGTGTAGTACTGGTGGGTTCTGAAGTAGAGATAGTAGTTGACTCTGGTGTAGTAGTAGTGGGTTCTGAAGTAGAGATAGTAGTTGGCTCTGGTGTAGTACTGGTGGGTTCTGAAGTAGAGATAGTAGTTGACTCTGGTGTAGTAGTAGTGGGTTCTGAAGTAGAGATAGTAGTTGGCTCTGGTGTAGTACTGGTGGGTTCTGAAGTAGAGATAGTAGTTGACTCTGGTGTAGTAGTAGTGGGTTCTGAAGTAGAGATAGTAGTTGGCTCTGGTGTAGTACTGGT
>BTPG01000003.1:217129387-217214679 GCA_036245525.1 Semisulcospira habei
CGGGGGCCTTACCGTTAAGAGCTTTGTGCACTAGTACGCACTTGTTAAATACTAAGTGTTTGTCAAGAGGAAGGAGTCCAGCTGCCTCAAGCCTCACCTCAGTGGGTAGAGATGAGCTAGGAATAATAAGTTTGGCTGCTCTCCTGTATAGCGAATTTATTTTCTTGAACTGGACCTCGCTGCAGCCATCCCAAACTGTTGAGGCATAATCAATGTGGGGCTTGATGTATCCATTAAAAAATAGTTTACGCGTGTTCAGATTAATGACCGCTTTCAGTTTAGACAGTAAAAATAATTTCTTTGAAATTGTCTTTCCGATGTGTATGAGATGAGGCTGCCAACTAAGTTGGTTATCTACAATTACCCCTAGTAAACGGTGCTGTTCTACTTGCTCTATGGGGACAGCTTCGAATGAGAGGTTTAGAGGCGCGGGTTGCAGCTGGTGTTTCTGACGTGTTGTGACTAGCATGCTTTTAGTTTTAGCTGAATTGACTATCATTCTATTTCTACTGCACCATTCAGATACTTCTTGTAGGCTCTGCTGGAGGCTGTTGGTTATATCAGCTACAGTTTTACCGGATGCATGTAGCGTCGAATCGTTAGCAAACATGTCACACTCAGCACTAGCACATGTGATGTGTAGTGGTAAATCATTAATAAAGATACAGAATAACAATGGGCCCAGAACCGAACCCTGAGGAACACCAAGTTCTACCTTACCCTCTGTGGAATAGTTACCATTTACATAGACGGCTTGCGTTCTCGCAGAAAGATAAGAGTTAAAGAATGAAAGGGCTGACGGTCTGTTGTTGAAATAAACATTAAGTTAAGAGAGAGACAGACAGACAGACAGACAGAGACAGACAGACAGAGAGCGTGGCGCGCTAGAGAGAATTACGTCATATTTATAGTATTATGTCAATGTCTGCGTGGTGACGGAGTTGACTCTTTTACGTCACCGCCACTGTCTGACTTTCTCTAGAAGTCAAAGTTTTTTTTTATTTTTACTGTTTTAATTCTTTTCTGAAAAGAATTAATTTTTACTAAAGAAGTTGAAAGGATACAAAGCTGCCTAACGAACGCATCCAATGTCTTTTTCCAAACTAGCTATATCCAAAATTTCAAGTTAATATGACAAAATCACGGACTCTAATCTGGGTCAACCGACTTCCTGTAAACGGTTGTTTATGTCTTAAATGAGACATTCAATTACACTATGCTCAGAGTGTCGACCAGTTCAGGTACCTTGGGAGCACCATCTCCTCTGACGGTACTATCGACAAGGAAATCGCAGCTCGCATCAGCAAAGCCAGCAAAGCCCTGGGTCGCCTGCGCACTCGTGTGTTGAATAACAACAACGTCAAGCTTTCCACCAAGATCAAAGTCTACAAGGCAGTAGTTCTCCCCAGCCTCTACGGCTGTGAGTCATGGACGATGTATAGAAGGCACCTCAACCAGCTTGAACATTTCCACATGAGATCCCTGCGCTCATTCATGGGCAACAAATGGCAAGACAAGGTGACACACCTGGAAGTCCTGGACAATGCTGGCTTAGTGAGTGTTGAAGCCTTGATCTTAAATACTTCGCTGGACAGGTCATGTCATACGCATGGATGATTCTCGCATGCCACGCCAACTTCTGTATGGTGCACTCTCAAAAGGCCACAGGAAGCAAAGACGGCCAAAGAAACGCTTCAAAGACTGCATAAGAGACAGCCTCAAGCACTGCGTCTTCCCGGTAAAGGAACTTGAAGCACAAGCACAAGACAGATCCGGCTGGCGTGCCGCCACCAGGAAAGCCTGCACGCTCTTTGAACACAATCGGCGCGAACGGATCACCAGTGCCAGAGCTCGCAGAAAGACAGTGTCGACTCTCCCCACAGCTACGTTCCAGTGCCCCCATTGCCCTCGCAGGTGTAGCTCCAGGATTGGCTTGGCCAGCCACACCCGCACCCACAAATAGAAGTCATGCACAATGACGACATCATCGGTTTCGATGGTCTACCCATTATGTCTTAAAGGAGACATTCAATTACACTATGCTCAGAGGCTCTCTTAGCCGCCCACTTACGAAAATATTTCGCCAAGTTTCATCTTGTGTGTACATAAATAATAAAAAAAGAAAACCACACCAACAACTAAATGATCATCCGGCTGTTTCAACAATATAAAATCCCCGATATTTTGTAACAGCGGTATAGAATGTGGCAAGTACAACGTTTGATGAGGTAAATTATCGACCAATTTATTGTTAACTCATTCAGCCCGACGCACGTAGTTCCCAAATTTGGAGGCGTCATCTATCGACTATGCACCTGTTGCAGGAGATGAATCGACCATGATAATTCAAGGGTAGTGCCAGATTAGCTTCGCGCCTGTCTGCTGTAGTTCGTCAGGGCTGAATGGGTTAAATTATGGTCATCGTATCACATAGGACATTCGACACTTTGGAAAGCGCTAGCTTCTTAGTAAGGGTTGCACAACACGCGCTTTCGCTCGCCGTTCTGGCTTGCAAGCGCTGACGATTGAACAACTTGTCGCTGATTTCGTAGATAAAGCATTTTTTGTTGGCCTCTGTACGCTAACCACTACTAAGCTCACACACGCATTCAACAATGAATCGATCGTTTCAACAAAGTGATGTATCATAGATCTGTCACATTTTCTTTATATTTTATTTATTTTTCTCTCTAACTGCAGGCGTGATGCTTTCTAAACAGCATACGTGTTGCACACACGATGGACACTTTACATCTGTCCGAGTTCAGAGGTATTTGCGTAGCGCATGCGCAGTGTGCTTCCCGCTAGAGTCATGTCAAAACAAGTTACATTTCTTTGACTTCCCACCATATTTGACCTTTGTGTTTTTCATGTATTAATGATGTCAGGAGACAAATAGACCTGATCTAACCATTCAGACGAAAGACCTACGCTAGAGGTTCGTGCGCGGTACGACACTTGCGGACTTGCCAGCTGATTAAAAATTACAGGCACGACACTGAGAGCTAACAGGGGTTCATTCGGGGCTTTGAACCCCCTGCAATGCTTAGGTGCTAATCAATTATAGTGTCAGAAAATGGATTAACCGCACAATAAGTAGTAACTCGTTTGATTGTGTTTGACTCTGACACTGAGTTATCCCAATGCGCAAAAGGTCATCGAGTCGACGTCAGCCGCCCGCCGTTGCCCGCGCACAGCCGTGTTAGTGTAGTTCACAGCCGTGTTAGTGTAGTTCACAGCCGTGTTAGTGTAGTTCACAGCCGTGTTAGTGTAGTTCACAGCCGTGTTAGTGTAGTTCACAGCCGTGTTAGTGTAGTTCACAGCCGTGTTAGTGTAGTTCACAGCCGTCTTAGTGTAGTTCACAGCCGTCTTAGTGTAGTTCACAGCCGTCTTAGTGTAGTTCACAGCCGTGTTAGTGTAGTTCACAGCCGTGTTAGTGTAGTTCACAGCCGTGTTAGTGTAGTTCACAGCCGTGTTAGTGTAGTTCACAGCCGTGTTAGTGTAGTTCACAGCCGTGTTAGTGTAGTTCACAGCCGTGTTAGTGTAGTTCACAGCCGTGTTAGTGTAGTTCACAGCCGTGTTAGTGTAGTTCACAGCCGTGTTAGTGTAGTTCACAGCCGTGTTAGTGTAGTTCACAGCCGTGTTAGTGTAGTTCACAGCCGTGTTAGTGTAGTTCACAGCCGTCTTAGTGTAGTTCACAGCCGTGTTAGTGTAGTTCACAGCCGTGTTAGTGTAGTTCACAGCCGTGTTAGTGTAGTTCACAGCCGTGTTAGTGTAGTTCACAGCCGTGTTAGTGTAGTTCACAGCCGTGTTAGTGTAGTTCACAGCCGTGTTAGTGTAGTTCACAGCCGTGTTAGTGTAGTTCACAGCCGTGTTAGTGTAGTTCACAGCCGTGTTAGTGTAGTTCACAGCCGTCTTAGTGTAGTTCACAGCCGTCTTAGTGTAGTTCACAGCCGTGTTAGTGTAGTTCACAGCCGTGTTAGTGTAGTTCACAGCCGTGTTAGTGTAGTTCACAGCCGTGTTAGTGTAGTTCACAGCCGTGTTAGTGTAGTTCACAGCCGTGTTAGTGTAGTTCACAGCCGTGTTAGTGTAGTTCACAGCCGTGTTAGTGTAGTTCACAGCCGTGTTAGTGTAGTTCACAGCCGTGTTAGTGTAGTTCACAGCCGTGTTAGTGTAGTTCACAGCCGTGTTAGTGTAGTTCACAGCCGTGTTAGTGTAGTTCACAGCCGTGTTAGTGTAGTTCACAGCCGTGTTAGTGTAGTTCACAGCCGTGTTAGTGTAGTTCACAGCCGTGTTAGTGTAGTTCACAGCCGTGCGCGGGCCAACGGCGGCTGACGTCGGCCGGATGGCTTTTTGCGCGCTCACGCACTGACAACAAGGACAAAGACATTTTCATCGCTTTTATTACAGCTTCGCGTTTCGTTTATTCTAATAAACCAAAAGCCATCATTATGTCGCGGATCTAAACTAATACTCAAGCCATGTAGTGATATAACGGGGATTCCGCTCTGAAGGGAGCCTTGGTTTCAGTACGTGACAACAAGTCTCAACAATTCTAAAACAACTGAGCCAGGGGTGCGATTACGCCTGTAGTCGCGCCGCTATATGGAAACACAAGACGCGACCTCCGCCTGCCGGTCAGCTACTTTTTTTGCCGTGTCCCCTAACGCACGAGTGTTGCGTAGCTATATGGAGACACACCCCTTAGCCAGCTTAAAGAGGCGTTTCCATATACCGCCGCCACAGCGACGGCTACAGGGACACAAATCGAGGACATAAAAATTAAGGAGTGTTTCCATATGCGCGACGGGACACCGACATGACGCGTTGCTCCTGTAGATAGCGTTGTACAATATTTATAGAACAGAGCGCCGTCACTGTCAGACTAAACGCTATAAAGACGACGTGTGCTGAACTGGATTCTCCTGTGTCTAAATGAACCATAGATAGATCTGTATGTAGTGTTTTATCACCATCTGTTTCATAAGTATTTCTTTGATCAGTTACGGCAATAGTTTGGCTTTTAAAGGATAGCCCATGTTTATTAAATTGAATTGAATCGGTTGACAGGAGTGTTGAATGTTAAGAACGCCGGCGGAAGATAACGCAGTAAGGTGGAGGTTCCAACACGATTCCGTCCTTGTACAGTGCGGGGTCTGCCGGCGGGAGGGTGTGCTTTACCGGCGGGAGGATGTCAAATTTCTGTAACAGCGTGGTGACGTACAGGAATACACGCGTGCGACCGAAGTTCTCGCCGGGGCAGGTCCGTTTACCCACGCCAAATGGGAGAAGACTGGAAGGATAAAGGACAGTCAGAGGGCAATTCATTTTCACAGTTATCATTTTTAACAAAGACAAAGACATCACAGGGCGTGGAAATTAACCCGTCCAGTGCTCAGAAAACGTGAACACCACCCAGCTGCAAGAGGTATAGATCTTCATGAGCCCCCGCAGTTGCGGGGGCTCATGAGGATCTATGCCTCTTGCTGACACCACTTTGAATCCATGTTCCTGGCACATCTAGGTCTCGAATTAACGAAGATTGCAGAAACAGTCCGCGTCAGCTGGCACTGAAAGGGTTAACACAGGGGTGGATCTGGAGGGGGAATCCAGGCCCCCCCCCTCCCTTTCCCCTTACCCCCCCCCCCCTCCCCCCACCACCCCCCCTTTCCCCGACCCAAAATTTGTTAAGATGCTATTTTTTTTTTAATCCCTTTTTGGGGTGTTTGGACCATTCCCCCCCCCCCCCCCTCCCTTTCTTGTTTGATATTTTGGCAATTTTCGACACACGCTCAAATGTAACCATTAATGGCAGATCCGGATCAGCTCATAATTTATCGCGAAAGATCTATGCATACTTCCGTCTCAGTGGGTGAGTGATAGGATGCAGTTGACCTTGGTCGTCAAGGAAACGGTCAGGACGAAACAGGTCAGGTTCATCCCACATAGCAGGGTCGTGATGATACCACCAGGCATTGGCGACGATCTGATGTGAGAAAGCATGCAGTAATGACAAGACAAGACGTTAAGCTCATAACTGACTTGGTGCACACAAGACTTTATTTTTAAGGCGTTGAAAAACATGGACGTTGAACGCCGTCAGTTACATAGTGCTTAGACAATAGGGTTGGAGTGAGAGCCGTATTTCCTAAGCAGTTCATACCACGTGCCTCTTTCTATTCACTATTTTTGTGGGCTGAAATGTGACCGAAACAGCCTTTAAGGTTGACTCATTCCACGGCGTGCTTATGTCTGACGCTCTAAAATTACACATGTGCTTCAAATGCCAGCAAACCCGATAGGCCTACTTATCTCTCAAGCCAAATCCGACAATTCACGAGAAAACCATCCTCTAACCTGTCTCTGCCAGGTTAAGTAAATCGAAGGTTGCCGGTAATCCACTCCACAAAATGCCTTGCGAGTGTTGTAAAGTTAAATAATCCAGAACAAAATGGTGACTGCCAAGCGTGTAAAATGCAGAGAAGAATCCAACGGAGAATGAAACACGCTTAGAAAAGCCAGTAACAACACAATTTATTGTTTTGTAACGTTTCTAAGCGAGTGTCTTTTCTAAGCGTGTTTCGTTGTCCGTTGGGTTCTTCTCTGTTATCAAGTTGTTTTGGTTTTGACTGACTTGTGGCTTGCCATAATCCCAATGGGTAATAGGCCTTCGGGCCGAAGTCGACCTGGTGGCCTTTTGCTCATTGGGATGGTAATAGTCCCAGCTTGATGCTAGTAGTACATATTATGTCTAGCAGGGTCTAAGGTAGTATCGATCACTACTGACTTTCTCTGCTCAGCCTTCCTGTACATACAGTCACTGGTACTAAGTTAGCAACAGCACAGGGTGGTTAACTCCTTGACAGTAGAGGTTTTGTTTGCAGCGTGTACCATATGCATAGACAACACTCTAAACATCTCCAAGAGGCATAGACCCTCGCCAGCCACTTATGAATAGAAGTACCCAACGGAGAAAGAAACACGCTTAGAAAAGCCGGGTACAACACAATTTATTAATATTTCGGGTAAATACCCTTTGTCAAAATAGACAAACAAACAAACAGAGAGATTAGCCGCTACTTATCTTCATTGGCAGAAGAAATGAGGCAACTGTTACCAATGAAGATAAGTAGCGGCTAATCTCTCTGTTTGTTTGTCTATTTTGACAAAGGGTATTTACCCGAAATATTAATAAATTGTGTTTTACCCGTCTTTTCTAAGCGTGTTTCTTTCTCCGTTGGGTACTTCTTTGCATATTACACGCTTGGCAGTCACCTTTTTGGTCTGGATAGAAACAACACACTAAACATAATAATAAATAATAATACATAGTATTAATTATATGGCGCATTTCTCATATTTATAATATAACTCAATGCGCAGGACATAGCCGCGAACTGAACCCAACAAGCACGCTCACGTGAATCACGCGCATTCCCTCACACACTGTACATAAACACAGAACATTCTCGCGGTGCTAAGGGCAAGCTCAAGCGAGATACTGACATTTTTGGAAATTTAAATCGTTCTTTTTTTATATTTTTGAAATTTGATTAAGTGGACTGAAATTAATAACAAATTGGTATCTCTGGGCGCATGAGGACCAATGCCTATTGGAGATGTTCGGGGTGTCGTCTGTGCTTACAATACACGCTTGTTACCCGCCGTCGACTTGGTTCTCGTTTGCTGTTGGGATTCATCCGGTGTAAACCCTCCCTGTTATCCCGGTACACCCTGAGGCTGATTGTGCCAAATTGGCTTATTGTCCTATTAAGAATACATGACAGATTAAGAGGTAGACCAACTGTTTTAGTTCAAGGGTGGTGCCAGAACAGCTTGGCGCCTGAGGCGCCAAGCTATTCTGGCACCACCCTTGAACTATCAGTCCAATGTCATTCCAGCAGTGGGTGTATCAGGACGAAAAGGGTTAACTGACGGAGCCGCTCGGCGAAAAGACCACACACGTGTCTTGTCTGCGGTACGGTATCGTCAGTAGCAGCCAAGGGGTTAAACAGGGGGTGGCGGTGGTGGTGATGGGTGTACATGCAGCGAACTGCCGTTACCATGGCTCCCTTGGGAATGGTCATCCCTTCCACGAGAACGTCTTCTCTGGCCTGGTGGGGCACTCCAAGGGGGACAACCGACGTACAGCGCAGTGTCTCCAGGATGACGGCCTCTGTGTAAGGGAGCCTGCTTCTGTCCTCCACGCGCGGGGGCCGTTCCCCGATGACGTCATCAACCTCCTTCTGGATTTTTTGCCCGACTTCCGGGTGATGAAGCAGAAAGAGGAACAGCCCTTTCATCGTGTTTAGCGAGGTGAGGTAGCCTTCACACACAACAACAGTTAGTGAATGAGTGCGTGCGTCAATGTGAGTGATGGCTGGATGAGGGACCCAGTGCGCAAAAGGCCATCGGGCCGACGTCGGCCTGATGACACTTAGCGCACTGGAGAGCAATCGAACCAGCGACTGGGTGTGCGGCTCTCTTTTCTGGCTCACAGTTTGGCAAAAGTGGCTCCTTCCCCACCCCACCCCCCACCCCCTAATCCCGTTGCACAGGTGTACGGACAGGAAGTTCGTCAGACGTCTTTTCCAGACCAAAATACACGAGGCAAATATGAGGGTTGCTTTTTTTCTGTTGGGACTCTCTCTCTCTCTCTCTCTCTCTCTCTCTCTCTCTCTCTCTCTCTCTCTCTCTCTCTCTCTCTCTCTCTCTCTCTCTCTCTCTCCTCTCTCTCTCTCTCTCTCTCTCATATGCTTGAAAGAAATGACTAAAAAAAAATTAACAAAAAAAAAAACAAACAAAAAAAAAACGCCACGAACAAGACCAACCTACGATAATAGCCTGCAAAAGATTTGGTTGCTTTGTCGTTAAAGCATTTTCTGTGCCCACTAAAACGACACTGTCGTAAAAGCATACCTGAATTAATCCCGTTTTCAGGCGATATTCCAAAATACGTTTCCTTGAAAGGAAAAAAAGTGAAAACCTACCCTGGGTAAGACTATATGGACCAGTCCCAATGGAAAAAATACAAACCTCATAATACCGCGAAATCCGTTGCCCAGTGCGCAAAGGCCGTCGGGCCCACGTCTGTCGGCCCGACGGCCTTTTGTGTATTGGGTGGCTTCTGTCAAACATGAAAATGCTTACACGACCCCTTTGAATGTTCTGACAAAAAAGGATGTATGGATGGATGGATGGAAATTAAGTGGACGAATAGACGGATGAACAAATGGATGGATGGATGGATGGATGGATGGATGGATGGATGGATGGATGGATGGATGGATGGATGGATGGATGGATGGATGGATGGATGGATGGGCCACCTGATATTTCGCAGCAACTGCTAACTTTCACCTGCGGCGTTGAAGTTGATAATTAGACCCCTGATGTTATCGTCCTTGAGCCACTGGTTGTCTTCCTTGAGTTGTTCAGCCAACATGGCGTCGACAACGTTTCTTTCCTGGCCGGGCTTGTATGTGGCCTGCCGGTGTCAAAAACACAAAGTGCAAATGTCGACTAAACGAACTGAGGTCTCGTCGGGGTCAATCTACAAAGTCATGGAATGTGGTTGATTATTTACAGGTGGTACACCCCAAGCTGTGGCACGCCCCAGCCCGTACACAGAAGGTCTTCGGATCTCGAATTCATCACGTGACCATATATGGGGTGTCAGGATGTGTAGACTTAGGGGATGATTGCTTACGTGCAAAATACTTTTAAAACATGTGGTGCAGATTTGGCGGTTTTAAAGATCAGTTTGTTTGAAATAAGCAGAAATGTGCCCACGTAATGTTTTGTCGCTATAAAGTCATTCGGACTTTCAGAATGTGCGTCTTTTGCGGATTTTTTTTAATTGCTTATCGCTAAATTGACACAGCGTTCTGTAACTAAGATCCATTAAAACGTCATTTGATTTTCCAGATCTAGATCAAGATCCGTAGAAGTCAGTTTGTAAATGGCGCCGTCCCAAGTGATCAACCAAATACCAAGGAGCATGCCTTCATTGCGAGACAACTCGAGACCGGAAAGATTATTGTGTACTGGTTGGGGGCGTGTCACAGCTTGGGGTGTAACAACAGGCACTATTTCGAATACGTTTAAAATTAAAATTTTATTTTACTGGTTCATGTAGAAAACCCCAGCAAAGAAAGAAACACGCTTGGATAGGATGAGTACAACACAAACTGTCTTTCTAAGCGTGTTTTGTTTTCTTCCTTGGGATTTCCGTTTCATTTTACACGCTTGGCAGCCAACTGCTTACTCTGGATTCCCTTTATATGGATTAATTTAAATGTAAGAATGATGTACTAACTGTCCCGTATAATTATCAATGTGAATCTGGGATCAAAGTTCACTTAACGCATTCTGCCCCAGGACCCAAATCCCCACATTTTGAAGTTGCCCTCAGAAGGACTGAATTACAATTCTAGAGACAGATCGAGCAGGATAGTTCAAGGGTGGTGCCAGAATAGCATGGCGCATATGGACGCCAAGCTATTTTGGCACTACCCTTGAACTATAATACTCGATCCATGTCTTGCTGTTCAGTGTTGTGTGTCGGGGGTCAATGAGTTAACTGTTTCCATTAACTCTTTGAACTCCCTGCAGCATCCCGACAAAATCCGCTACCGACGGTCATAGGGTTACGCTAAACAATCATTTTCATTAGCGACTGTTTGCTCACTTTGGCCTTGGTGAAAAAGTCGTCAAGGAGCCTGTGCCGCGAGGTGACCAGTCTCTGGCAAAGGTCCTTGTAGTAGGTCCCCGGCAAGAAGCGCAGGAAAGGGAAGGTCAGGAGGAGGGTGTCGGTGCTCACGCTGAACATGGAGTTCACGGCACTGAGGAAGTCCTCCATCACCAGCACTGTGTCCGGTGTTGGGGATTCGCCAGTCATCTACAGAGGAAACGACACACAAAAGCTGGACTATTTCCGCTGATGTTGTTTAACCCAGTTAGTCCTACAGCAGGAGATGGATCGACCATGATAATTCAAGGGTAGTGCCAGATTAACTTGGCGCCGTTAGGCGCCAAGCTAATCTGGCACTACCCTTGAATTATCATGGTCAATCCATCTCATGCACCTGGTACATAGTCGTTAGGCAACGCCTCCAAAATTTGAGAAATTGGACCTAGGGACTAAAAGGGTTAAGGAATGGAACCTAACAAAACCCTCTGTCAGATGTCAGTGGCATAGGATGATTATCTAGTGAGACTTGGCCCAGCCTGAGAAAGTCAAACTCACCAGTCACAAAGCAGGCCGACATCGCCCCGATGACATTTCGCATACCCGGAAGCGAAAGCCGAGGTTACCGCACTGTAATGTTATTGATGAAAATGTGATTTTCGTATATGTTTGATACATGTTGTTGATGCCAGATATTACATGCTACAATTTGTTTACCAAAATATGCAGTACGGACAGCACGGAGTAATTCAGATAGCGGTCAAGGTTGATCTCCTCTCCGACCTTGTCCTCAATGAGGGACGTCAGGCGCCGTAACTCTGTTTGCACTGTACTCTCGAACCGCTCCACGCCATCCCCATAAAACTGAAACAAAATATGAAAATGTGGAGCGATGTGTAATGATCTGTCAATCTTGACGTCACAGCTTAGAGTCGTAAGGTCCAGCACCACAGACCATCGGGCGGGCAAGGCGGCCCGAAGGCCTTTGCGCACTGGGATTATTATTTCTAACGTTCCCATTACAATACAATTATTTCGGATAACATAACTGACAGGTTAGATCTTAGTGCTGAATCAAATCAACTTGATTTTATACTGAGATAGTTTCATGTCTTTATTTTGTGTCGTCATTGTCCGTTACAACGCTTTCTTTTTGTTGCGTGTGCGTCACACAATGTTAAATATATATATCATGATGGCATGAGGACCAACATTTTCTCACAACACATTGCCAGAATGTGATGTTAGACATTATAAGTTATTGGTAGAAGGGGTTTGCTGCACGGACCCTTGTATGCCTGAGGGCGGTCACAGCAACCATTGTACCCCGAAGGCCGAAGGCCCAAGGGGTACAATGGTTCCTTTTACCTCCCTAAGGCCTACAAGGGTCCGTGCAGTAAGCCCCTGCTATTAATAACGTATTTGTTTTCATTCCTCCACTATTTTCGTAAAAGAAATCAAGAAGAAATCTGCCGACCTGGATCACGCCAGACATGACTGACGTCAAAGGAATATACATTTAATTATAATAGACTTATGACGTAATTCAAAATCTTTCACGACGTTGCCGTTTCCAGTTGTGTGCCTGTTGTTTCGAACAACTCTAATAACTTTGTACTATAGAACGTGTTGGCGATCTTTTTGTAGAACAAAACTGGCATCCATGACGCCTCAGAAGAGGGCTATAAAAAGTCCGCCATTAGTCGCTACAAGGGTTTTTGTAGCAAGGTCAGATGGTACGGTTTTCGCTAAAGTGATTGGTCGTATGACGTAGGGATGAAAACAAATCGGTTTCGGCGGGTCGATGACGTCAGCCAGTCATCCTGAATGTCTGGTACAGACCAGCTTCCAGTTGCCGGAAACTTTTCCAAGCCAGAAACCGCCAACTAACCAACGAGATATTTGCATGGGGCTGAAAGTAGCTAAAAACAAAGTCTTTAGGACCATGAAAGACCCGTAGGGCCTACTGGCTATTCACAATTACCCGTAATTCGGACCCAGGTCCCGCCGGGAAAACTGCGATACTCTGAAACGACACGGGTAGTTAACTCATTCAGCCCGACGGCCGTTATTCCCAAATTTTGGAGGCGTCATCTAACGACTATGCGCCTGTTGCAGGGGATGGATCGACCAAGATAATTCAAGAGTAGTGCCAGATTAGCTTGGCGCCGACAGGCGCCAAGCTAATCTGGCACTACCCTTGAATTATCATGGTCAATCCGTCTCCAGCTGTAGTGCGTCAGAGCTGAATGGGTTAACAAAAACCAATACTAAAAGAGTGAATGCCGAGGGCGGAAACTGCTGAGAGAAAATCGTGGAGGAGCTCGTAAGCCAGTAAAAAAAGGTCCAAGGTACTACGTCGGCTGCAGTGGGCCCGGGCACAGCCGTCATAGACACACACACAGCCGTGCACGGGCCCACTGATACCGACATCGGCCCGAGGACCCTTGCTCGTGTTTCTTTCTTTCTTGTTGGTTTTTTTTTTTTTTTTTTTTTTTTCTTTCGTGATCGGCTGGTCGCCTATTACAGATGCGACCGTACGCTAACGTAACTAAAAGTCACCTTAATGGCGCTGTGGATAAGTCTCCTTCTCTTCGGCCAATCAGGATCCGTATTGGAGTCTGACGTCACCACATCCGCGCGGACCCCACCCGGGTCTGCCCTGGGGGACTTGGGTGGGGTTAGGTATTTTTTAGTTCCCAGGGTCACCCTGGTCAGCCCCACAGGGTGGGTTTTTCTCTCTATTCTGGGGCATGTGTTTCTGTCTACCCTTGGTCCATTCACCTGTACTTGCCTTTTTAAAACTCTCCCTACTGTCTGCACTGCCTGTAGCTCTTGATATTGGATGTGTGTTGCTAAATGGTCTTAGCTTTATTTATGCCCCATGTTGTAGGTTTATTTAATGTATTTGACCGGCTGGCGACATACATTCAATTTTCTGTTTAGTTTTTTTTTTTTTCACAAGCAGTGCAGGCACGTCCTGAGAAAGCCTTGTTGCTGTCGGGACGTTAAGCAATGTACAATCAATGTACAATCAACATCCGCGCGGCCAAAGGTAATGCACCATTCGCTGAAAGTGGTCGGTCGGTCATTGGTCACCTGAACGATATTGGATGGAGAGCTGATATACGTTTTATTTTAAATTTTCGCTGCACTGAAAACACACCCCAAATTCAGACCAAAATGGCGGCTGGCAAGTACCAACCAATGTTTTGAACTCGTCCTTTCGAGGCGTGTTTCTCTCTCTCTCTTTTTTTTTTTTTTTTTTTTGACCGACTCAGATTGCCTGTGATAGGCAGTTATAGCGATGGTTCGAGTTACTACGCAGTTGCTGAGTTCAGGCATTTGTAAAGGGCATCTCTGACTTGGGAAAGGTCCATACGCGCTCTGTCCCACCTCTCAGAACAAAACCAAGTCTTTCTAGAGTGTGCTACTGCTAAACGGAACTTGCTGCACACGTTAAGAAAGGAGCTATAATGTCAAATAGTATGGCCGCATACAGGCTCTACGAAATATTTTTAGTTTTCACCATCTTGCTGCTGACCCCATTTAACCCCAACGCCCTACAGCAGGAGATGGATCGACCATGATAATTCAAGGGTAGTGCCGGATGAGCTTGGCGCCTATAGGCGCCAAGCTCATCCGGCACCACCCTTGAATTATCATGACCTTTGGTCAATCATTTTCTTCAGCTGGCACATAGTTTTTACGAGACATCTCCATAATTTGGGAAATGTGCCCGAGGGGGTTAAATTGGTAAACCTGCAGGCTACAACGAAGACACCCCTAATACTCGCCCCTTCTCGTTCCTTGCTGGCGAAAACTTCTCGAACCATCCTGGTCGAGTTGAGGAAGCAGATGTCTCCAATGGCTGTCCGGCACAGGATCAACTCTCCGCCGTAGTGGTCACACCACACTTTGGCCTGCTTGTGCAAGGTGCCGTCTTTCAGTGCGCGGAGGACTTTGAGCATGGCGGAAAAGCCTCTTGGTCCGGGCGGTAATTTTGTGGTCTTGTCATCAAGGTTTTGTACAGAAGGTAGGCGGCCAAGCCGCCAAGTAGCAGGGTACATCCCGCGAGGTAAGTGACGTCCATTTTCCTGGGTGAACGGATCAACCAGAGAGGCCTATCACTGAAATAAATAATACAATACTACGGTTGTTCTCCACGAACCCTCGCAAGGCCGGTACAAGCTCACTTACAGGGTCATAGATTCAAAGTGGTGTCAGCAAGAGACATAGATCCTCATGAGCCGCGCAACTGCGGGGGTACGATCGGATCTATGTCCATCCCGGAGACCAGTTTCATGCAGCTTGGCGCCGCGAGTATGGTTGCGTCGATTTTCACTCCTCGAGCACAAGACTGTCACCACAAAAATGAATCTCGTATATTTCTGAGACCATTATTTTTTTCGTGATTTTTGCTTCTGTGGAAGTTTAATATGTCTCTTTAACTAAGGCTTGATTTCATATTTTACAACTTTACAACGTGACTGGAACTAAACATCTTCAAGAACATGTATTCCAATTGTCATTGTGCTATCGACCACTATTTGTTTAATTACAGGATACGTTTGGAAGCTGAAAGATCATTCGTTTGAACAAAATTTACATTTCCATGTAGCACCCATTGGTTGGCTGGTTGTGCACTGCCACAACACTGATTTTTCCGGTGGCTGCGCGCGTCATACCTGGGCGGTTATGCGCTGGCTTTTTTTTTTTTTTTTTTCTGTAGGCCAGTTCCCCACAGTCTGCAGTGTGTGACAGTCCAGTGCAGCACAGGCGTGCCCGCAGTTGACAGTGTCCAGTCTGTAGACGGAATATGGTGGTCTGTTGGTCGTGTTGAAGGTGTTTCACCTGGTCTTGCAAATCTGCGTGATAATGATGCATGACGAGAATTTTGACTTTGTGGAACTACATCGGTTGGTTTGGGTGCTGGAGCCTGCTGCCTGGCTTGGCGAGTCGATGCTTGGTAATGAACAAAGTCCACCAAAACGGTGACTGCCGAGCGTGTAACATGCAGATAACCCAATGAAAACGAAACACGCGTACCTCTACACTGACATCCAGGTAGCTGTCAATGTATTCAGCTGAGTAAAAGGTCCATCTGCACTAACATACAAGCTCCAAACCCATTAACCCGTTTAGCCCCATGGTCCTATTTCTCAAATTGTGCAGTTGTTGCCTAACGACTATGTACCAGTTGCAGGAGATGGCTTGACCATGATAATTCAAGAGTAGTGCCAGATTAGCTTGGCGCCTGAAGACAGATTTTGCAACAAACATGGCGCGCACCCGCAGGTCAGAAGCAATATATCGCGGTGTACAGTCTCTCAATCCCGAGGCGAAGAACCGACAAATCTATTAGTGCTCGCACTGTTTTGCAAACTGTGTCAAAACTATGCAACTTTCAGCCTAATTATATTTTACAGACATGGAGAAGAGGCAATAGAATATTTACGGATTATTGGCATTCTATTGTTTCTGCATGTTTGTTGTCAGGAAGATCGTGAAGACGTCATACACGCTGATTACACGATGAAGATTGAACGACCCTAACCCATCGAGTTCACCAGCGCTTACAAATAACAAGGAAAACCAACCACAAGTTATGGGTGCCAACAAAAATCATGAGAAAATATGGTCTCAGAAAGACGCCAGAGCTATTTTCGTGGTGACGCTTACCATGCTGTGTCATTGTGCTCGAGGAGTGAAAATCGACGCAACCATCCTCGCGGCGCCGAGCTGCATTCAGCTGGACCTTGTTCATTTTTTTCTCGCCAGTGAAGTAGTGAACAAATAAGGACGACGCCCGTGTAACCCAGTGGGCAAAAATTCGTCGGGCCCCTTGCCGGCCCTCGTGGGCCCGAAGGCGTTTTGTTTACTGGCGTATCCTTGACACTGGGGAGCCGTGGTGGCTCGGTGGTAGAGCGTTCGACTCGCCTCCAAAAAAAGGTCGTGGGTTCGGCGAACCCAGGTGGGGTCAAAATTTGTGCAGGCCTCTTTTTTGGTGCCCCATCATTTTTGCAATCACCTTCGTGGTGGACAAAAGACGTTAAGCCCTGAACGTTTTTGTATCCTTGCACTACGCTTGAACTAACACTGGCAGTCTCTAGTCCCCGCGGAGAAGGCGGAACGAGTTCTATCCTCACCCACCGAGTTTAGCTCTGACATGAAACGAGGCTGTGTCAAGGACAACCCGCTCGGATTTCGCTTTGAATGAGGTCCAGGGACCAGTTGCATGACCGAGCTTAGTCTTTCACCAAGACTAAGTTCGCTCATGCAAATGACCTCAGGCGTCACGCGCAGCTTGACCTTAATCCTTTGTGCACATTTCGCCCAAAATAATATCGCAAATAAGCCAGCTGGGGTGAAGTGAAAAGTGTGCATGCTCCAGGGTGAATCCCGCTAGCACTGCGTATCACGGACATTGCGTGTCGATACTCGGAACTACGGCTGTTCACAACGGCGGTATCGGAGTTTTTTTTAGTATAGATTGCTAAGCAGGACCCCAGCCATGTTCCCTGCCTCCTAGCCTCCCCCCTCATCCGCCCCCTACAACGCAGTAATCTGACACATGGAATGTCTTTCCAATTCAAGTTGGCAAAAGGCCATCGGGCCAATGTCGGCCAACGTCGGCCCTCAACATTTCTGAGGGCATCGGAAACAACGTATGTTTCCCAATTCAGCAAGCCGGTTTATGGGGAAAAACCTATCATTCACCACGAACATATCGTGGATGGCGACTGTCCTCATTTTCTTGTACTTTATACTCACATTTTTGAAACTTGATAGGTAAAGAGAGGTAAAAATGAAATGGCATGACTTTAGTAATTATTTATTATTAATTTTGTATATTTTTACAACTTGGGTGTACGGATACAAAATCAACAATTGTGCCATTCGCAGGGATCACATCATCATCTACGTCACGTTTATAGTAATTGTGACATCCTGTTCTAATGATGTAAGCCTAAAAATGGGCTGCCAGTCCTTAAAAAATGTCTGAAGGCATCGCATTACTTTTGTCTTATTTGCGATTTTGCACAAATTGGCCGTTTTGTTTATTTTGTTTCTTTTTATTTTAGTGTGTGTGTGTGTGTGTGTGTGTGTGTGTGTGTGTGTGTGTGTGTGTGTGTGCGTGTGTGTGTGTCTGTGTGCGTGTGTCTGAGCGAGCGTTCGTGCATATTGGAATGTTCTTTGTTATGTGTTGTACTGATCATTAGACCTACGTATTGATAGCACTTCGTGTCGAAGGCACTTCAGTCAAAATAGGTCTATCGACACGTAGTGCTAATGGCACGTAGGCGTGTGTATTTCAGTCGTAGTGATATCGAAACGTAGTGCTAGCGACACGTAGTTCCCTTAATACATAGTGTTATCGACAAGCAGTACTATTGATCACAGAGCTCTGGACACGTCGCGCTAGCAATTGTAGCGCTGTCCACACGTGGTTCTCTTAATACGTAGTCCTAGCGGTACGCACCCCATGCACTACACAATATCTTCCAAAGTAAATGAAAGGAGAAACTAACACGTTTGTTCCTACGAAACACATTGCGCTATTAGAGGTCGACATATCCGGAGGGGTGATGGCGGGAGGGGAGAGGGAGTGGGGCCGGGGAAGGGGGGGGTGTGGAGAGGGGAGGGAGGGGGGTACCAGAATAAAAAAGAAACTTGCAGACCACTTTGATGACTGGCTGTCGGCACAGACCTTGAAGAAGATAACAGTGAGGAAGCAGAAGAAAGCAGTTGTCAACAACAGTCGCACGAGAGCAGCCAAAGCAAGGGCACTGGAGGAATACTCGGAAGCCAACCGCGAGGTGAAGAGGAGTATCAGGGCAGACAAGAGGGCCTACACAGACAGCCTGGCAGCAGAGGCAGAAAAGGCAGCAGGCAGCGGCAACATGAAACAGCTCTACGATATTACCAGAAGATTGTCGGGCAAGTATGGCCATACAGAAAGACCAGTAAAAGACAAAGAAGGCATCATCATCATCATCATCATCAGTCCCTTGCCCGAACTGGGCGTTGGGGGGACTGAAAGGCAGCAGCAACAGACAGTGCTCTCCACTGAGTTCTATTTTGGGCGGTGGCAAGCAAGTCTGGCATCTCGAGTTCGGTCCATTCTTTTATGTTTGCGACCCAACTCTTTCTCTGACGACCTCGCCGACGACTTCCTTCGAGAGTGCCTTGGAGGATAGTCTTGGACAAGGTGTTGTGTCGGGTCACGTGGCCAAACCAAGCAAGCTTGCGCCGTTTCACGGTTGCCAGAAGGGGTTCATGTGGGCCCACCAGGGAAGTGACGATGCTCCGTACATATTCGTTGGTCTTGTGCTCGCGGTACGAGATGCGGAGCAACTTCCTCAGGCACTTGTTCTCAAAGGCCTGGATTTTCTTTTCTGAGTCTGCAAGCAGTGTCCAAGTCTCACAGCCGTAGAGTAGAATAGACACTACGAGGGACTTGTAAAGCCTGTACTTGATGGTGAAGCTGATGGAGTTACTTCGCCATATCCTGTCCAGCCTGGCCATTGCGGATGTTGCTGTACCTATCCTGATACGGATCTCTGCTATGCAACTACCGTCTTTGGACAGGGTGGCTCCCAAGTACATGAAGCTATTGACCTCTTCTAGCTTCTGGCCGTTCATGTGAATGTTGCTGCTGCTGTCGCTTGTGGTGTTGATCATCACTTTGCTTTTATCCGTACTGATCTCCATGCCATAAGACCCTGCGCTACTTGAAAGTTTGTCTGTCAGGTTTTGGAGCTCACTATTGCTGCCTGCCATGAGGTCAATGTCGTCTGCGAATCGAAGATTGCACAGGGATCTGCCACCAATAGAGATTGAAGTATGGTGGTCGTGGAGGGTTTCCTGCATGATCTTCTCCAGGAATATGTTGAAAAGGACAGGAGAGAGCAGGCATCCTTGACGGACACCGATCGTCGTCCTGAAGAACTCGCCTGACTGATTGTTAAGTAGAACCGCGCTGCAGGCGTTCTTGTAAAGCGCTTCTATCATTTGGATCAGTCCCTCCTCTATGTTGAACGATCTCATGACTTGCCAGAGTCCGTCGTGCCAGACGCGGTCAAATGCTTTCCTGAAATCAATGAAGTTGTGGTAGAGTTCGCGCTGATGCTGCAGATGTTTCTCGATCAGGACGCGGCAGTTGAAAATCTGCTCTACAGTGCTTCTTCCAACTCTGAAGCCAGCCTGTTCTTCTGCCAGCAGTTCCTCGGCGAAAGTTTTGAGGCGGTTGAGAATGATTCTAAGCATTACTTTGCTAGGGTGACTTATCAGACTGATAGTTCTGTAGTTCTGGCAAAGAAGGCAAGCCTATTGCAGACAGAGCAGACCAACTCGACAGATGGGCCGAGTATTTTGAAGAATTACTGAACATACCCAGCCCACCCGACCCCCCAGACATCCAGCCAGCAGAGACCGACCTACCCATCAGCTGTGACAGACCCAGCCGGGAAGAGATCAGAAGAGCAGTGGCATTTTTTGAAAAACGGCAATGCAGCAGGGCCAGATGGCATCGCAGCGGAGTCTCTGAAAGCAGGCCTACAGACAACAGTAGAGATGCTGTACCCACTGTTAGGAAAGATCTGGGAAGAGGAGGTGATGCCGGCTGACTGGAAGGAGGGGTACCTAATCAAGCTTCCCAAGATAGGCGACCTCAGCAAGTGTTCCAACTACAGATGAATCACTTTGCTGTCAGTACCAGGAAAGGTCTTCAACAGGATCATCCTGGAGAGAATGAAGAGCTCCGTTGACCCCCAGCTGAGAGACCAGCAAGCAACATTCAGGAAAAACCGATCATGTGCAGACCAGATCGCCACTCTCCGCATCATCGTGGAATAGTATCTGGAGTGGAGCTCCCCGCTGTACGTCAACTTTGTGAATTACGAGAAAGCATTTGACAGCGTGGACCGAGAGACTCTGTGGAAACTCCTACGACACAACGACAAAGCTCGTCCGCCTGTGGCATGACATGTCGCGTGATCCACGAAGGGCAGTTCACCAGGGAGCTCCAGGTCAGAACCGGTGTCAGGCAGGGGTGTTTGCTGTCTCCGTTCCTCTTCCTACTGGCCATAGACTGGGTCATGAAGAGGACCACATAGCACAGACGAAGTGGAATACAGTGGACACTGTGGACACATCTTGACGACCTCGATTTTGCAGAGGACTTGGCTTTACTGTCTAACACTCATCAACAAATGCAGGACAAGACCACGAGGCTTGCTGATATCTGGTCCCAACTGGGCCTTACCATCCCCAAACAGAAAACAAAGACAATGAGGCTGAACGCAACCAGGGAAGAACCAGTCTTGCTTGCTGGCATCCCGTTGGAGGAGGTGGAGTCCTTCACCTATCTCGGGAGCATCATAGACAAAACAGGCGGCACTGATGCAGATGTCAGAGCACGAATCGGTAAAGCCAGAGCAGCCTTTCTCCAGTTGAAAAAAGTGTGGAGTTCCAGAGAGCTTCAACTCCAACGTAAAAGCAGTTCTCCTATATGGAGCAGAGACTTGGAGATTGACAAAAACCACAGTCAACAGAGTACAGATCTTCATAAACAGTTGCCTTAGAAGAATTTTGAAAATCCACTGGCCAGAGAAGATCAGCAACGTCAGACTCTGGGAGAGAACAGAGCAGATAACAGCAGAGAATGAAATTGGGCGAAGAAGATGGGGATAGATTGGTCACAGTCTGATATCACTAGGCAGCCATTGTTATGGAACCCCCAGGGAAAGAGGAAAAGAGGCAGGCCGAGAAACACCTGGCGTCGAGACCTCCAAGCAGACATCAAGAGACTGGGAACCACCTGCAGTAAAATCGAAGGAGAAGCACAGGACAGGAGTCGCTGGAGGTCTCTCGTCGAAGGCCTATACCCGGGGAGGGGTGACAGGCGTAAGTAAGTAAGACCACTTTGACCAAGGAAACACCACACACACACACACACACACACACACACACACACACACACACACACACACACACACACACACACACACACACACACACACACACACACACCTTATGTCCTAGTCTCACCGCGCTAATCTTTCTGGGATATCATGGTGATACTCGCAAACTAGTGTGTGATCGTTCGCCAAAAAACACATATTCAACATCTGAATGGCTAAAGCTTACTTCCTACACGTAGAAAGGGAACACACAATATGAAAATATACTAATTTTCCCGTTATTTATTTCAAAATAAGAAGTTTAGATCGCGCGGCGTACACAAGATGTTTACATACCGAAAATACCACAAAAATGCGAGAAATAACACAAGAATGCAAGCATGTTAGAAGGGAAACGACTTTACATTTGCTTAATAATGCACATTTCAGTTTATTGATAATGAGTTCAAAATAGTTTCGTATTACACTTTGTTGTTTCATACGTTGCAACTTAAATCGCATCCTATCTTTGTTGTTGTGCAAAATGGACATTTTTTGTTACAAATTTTATGTGTTGATTCAACTGTTGAGTTGGAGTTATTGTGTACTATTTCCGTCGCTTCATTTCAAAAGATGGCGGCTTCGAACTACATCGCTATTCTGCGGTTCAGTTGTGAAAGATTCTGTAAAACATAGAAGTGGAGTGTTCGTATATTATCATTTCTAGACAGACCCCGCGGCTGACACTTCTGCAACTGTTTGTTGATCCATAGCGGAAGGCGCTCGGCGACTATGGATCAAACAGCTGCAGAAGTGTCAGCCGCTCGGTCTGTCTAGAAATTGTAGTATACGAACACTCCACTGCTATGTTATATTTGCGCCTACTAGGCATTACTATCATCTAGCGTACACGCGCCAAGCTATTCTGGCACAACCCTTGAGCTATCACAGCCGGTCCACATCTTGCTCGCTGTGTAAAGACGAAATGAGTGAACAAGCGCCCCCCCCCCCCCCCAACCCCCCACCCCCACCCCACCCCCCCCTTCCCATCAAAAAAGAAAGAAAGAAAAAACCCCAAAATTTACCTGTTCTGTGCACAGATGAGTAATTTTCTTTACTGCCGACTTGCACACCAGAAGGGTTGTCTTTGTGCCCCTTGCCCACCGTCAGTTTGAATTATTACACCCCGCTGTCAGCCTTGTGTAAACATTGACTCACTCGAGGCGAACGGCATCCAGATACTCGGCTTAAGCCGCGTATCTGGATGCCGATCGTCTCGAATGAGTTAAGGTGACCGGTTCACTGTGTGTGTGGGTGTGAATGTGGGTGTGTGTGTGTGTGTGTGTGTGTGAGAGAGAGAGAGAGAGAGAGAGAGAGAGAGAGAGAGAGAGAGAATGAATGAATGAAACTTTATTTTCCAAGGATTAAAGAATAGAGAGAGAGAGAGAGAGAGAGAGAGAGAGAGAGAGAGAGAGAGAGAGAGAGAATGACAATGATCCTTTATTTGACAACGGTAAAAGTTTTGGTATTAACAACCATTTTTCAAACTTGCCGTTGTTAATCTACTGATTACTGAGTTACTATCGCACTAATTATTTTCTACTACTGAACAGGGGAAAAAATTACTTGACACAACACAATCCAATAGAGAAGAAAAAAAATGTAAGGGGGAAGTGACATGAGAATTACCAGCTTTACTGGTCGGGCTTAATGACATTGAGGTGATTTTGCAAAGTGACCATGCATTTGTGAAGCCTGGAAAAATTCAGCTAAGACAACACACTACTTTGACCAGACAGACTACCTTACTGAGCACTGTGCATTTATAAATGTTGAAGTTATAGTTGGCTGAAGTAATGGTTTCCTTCAATTTGCAGAATCTGCCGATTTCCTTAAAAATTCAAACCTATATATCTCGGAAAGTAGTTAAGCTACAGACGTGCCATTTGACATGTATACTCAGTTCGATGTATACTTTCTACTAAATTTTTAGTTTGAGTTGTATTGTGTTACTTCTTTTTTTCAAAGATGGGGGTGGCCCTACCAACAAATATACACGTACGCACACGCACGCGCACGCACAAACGCACACACCGTGCAGCTCACCGGATAGTGGTCGCTTACGCTAAGACTACCAACTTGAACGTTGCAACTGTCGGAGGTTTATTTGTATAAGTATGGTCTATAACAGTGGCTGATGATGGCGTAACTCTAGTGGGCGATGTTACCATTTGTTGAAGGCCGACTAAGGTAGTGGTACACTCCCTTGATGGGTGAGGTTCAAGAGTGTCAATGTTAAAATCCCCTAAAAGGAGAAGTTCGCTTTTATGAATATCTGTTTTATCAATCAAGTGTACAAAGTTGTCATACCACTCAAAAGTGGCCGCAGCATTTCTGTAAAGAAACCCAACAAGTAAAGGAGGAGATTTAGATTGCCTAATCTCTATCTAGATACATTCCAGCAATAAGGCCTGGAACATTATCTTGCAGGGTTGTAAAACCATCCACTCAACATTGGTCAAATCAAGGTCAAGGCCTACTTGTATTCAGAAGTGGTCTCAATACTTCGAAATTGATGACATACCAAGCTGGAAATATATTTTTTTCAAAACCCTTCAAAACCACACCTGACACCCAACTTAAATGGTTCCAGTTAAGGTTATTGCATCGGTTGTTGCCCACAAAGCGATTTTTATTTCTGCGTAAATTGTCTGAATCTGCAATTTGTACCTTTTGTAAGAATGAGGAGGAAACTCTTTCCCACCTGTTCTGGGACTGCTTGTATGTACAAATATTCTGGTCTGACATGGGACAATAGTTGCAAGACAATTGTGTAAACTGCACTAATTTTAAGTTCACAAAGAGTCTTATTGTCTTTGGCACAGCTAAACACTTTAGGTCAGACACTGTCTTAGACCTCATAATATTAGTTGCTAAGTTCTATGTTTACAAATGTAGATTAGAAGAATTCCCGCCTAATTTAAGGCACTTTGTTAGAATTATGAAGAATCGCTACCTATGTGAGAAGTACCGAATTGGAATTATTGGTCAGAGCAACAAGTTTTGTGATTTGTGATATCATTATGCTACACTGTTTGGCGGGTTGTAATGCTGTTAGAGGCACTGGCTGCAGCCTCACCATTGGCGGTAGTGTGCAGGCGGCTTCTGGCACTACCAGTTATTTCACTAAGGTATACAGAGTTGGTTCAAGGTACCAATGGTGGCCTAGCTGGATTCCCTGTGCATGTAGGCTCCCACTCTCTCTCCGTCAGAAACACTCTCTCTCCTCCTTCCAGTCCGCCCTCAAAACTCACCTCTTTCAACAGTTTTAGCACTATATCACCACACTCCCCACCCCAAGCTGACCGTCGTAATGTATTCCACTGTGGTACGCAAGTCATTGTCTAAAGCGTGCGCATGCGTGCGCGAGTTGTGAGTGCGCGCTTAGAGTTATAATTATTATAAGATAAGCGCATTATAAATACCGTAATTATTATTATTTTTTATCTACCAGTGCTATTTAGGGGGTCACATTTGTGCGACTGTCCAGTGTGACTGTCCAAACCTATACTCTGCTTGTCATTTGTCGTGTGTTCGAGCTGTGTGTGTACTGATAGAATTGGGGGAGGGATGTGTGTTTGGGGGGTGGGGGGAGGGGCTGGGGGGGTGGGGAGGGGGGGTTGGGTGGATGGGGGGGGGGTAAATAGGAACGCTGGTGGGGCGGAAAAGGGGTACAAATATGTGCTACGGTCTTTCTATACATATTGTATTCTCTTGTGTGCAACTTATATAATGTATGCATATTAAATATATACGGTAATAATATATATATATATATATATATATATATATATATATATATATATATATATATATATATATATATATATATATATATATATATATATATATATATATATATATATTAAAAATTGAAGTAACAAGATAAAAATTACGCCATGTCTAGTTACGCTAACCTCGTTGCTGAACGTACAAATGGCGCGAAGCGCCGTATGTGCGTATGTATGTGCGTATGTATGTGCATATGTATGTGTGTGCGTATGTATGTAAACAAAAGAATCTCCGATATTGCTGTGCACACAAGCTTGAAACTTGGCGAAATACTTTCTTAAGTGGGTAAACAACCGTTTAAAAGTAAGTCGGTTGACCCAGATTACAGTCCGTAATTTGTCATATTTACTTGTTGCCACTCTACTTCTGCGATAAATGCGACAACTCTGGATGATGGATCATTAAGTGACACAGTTGCCACACTCCTTCTGCGATAAATGCGGCAACTCTGGATGATGGATCATTAAGTGACACAGTTGCCACTCTACTTCTGCGATAAATGCGGCAACTCTGGATGATGGATCATTAAGTGACACAGTTTCCACATTACTTCTGCGATAAATGTAGCAACTCTGGATGATGGATCATTAAGTGACACAGTTGCCACACTCCTTCTGCGATAAATGCGGCAAAACTGGATGATGGATCATTAAGTGACACAGTTGCCACATTACTTCTGCTATAAATGCGGCAACTCTGGATGATGGTCATTAAGTGACACAGTTGCCACATTCCGTCTGCGATAAATAAAACAACTCTGGTTGATGGATCATTAAGTGACACAGTTGCCACATTCCGTCTGCGATAAATAAAACAACTCTGATTGATGGATCATTAAGTGACACAGTTGCCACATTCCGTCTGCGATAAATAAAACAACTCTGGTTGATGGATCATTAAGTGACACAGTTGCCACATTACTTCTGCGATAAATGCGACAACTCTGGATGATGGATCATTAAGTGACACAGTTGCCACATTCCGTCTGCGATAAATGCGACAACTCTGGATGATGGATCATTAAGTGACACAGTTGCCACACTCCTTCTGCGATAAATGCGGCAACTCTGGATGATGGATCATTAAGCGACACAGTTGCCACACTCCTTCTGCGATAAATGCGGCAACTCTGGATGATGGTCATTAAGTGACACAGTTGCCACATTCCTTCTGCGATAAATGCGACAACTCTGGATGATGGATCATTAAGTGACACAGTTGCCACATTACTTCTGCAATAAATGAAGATAAGTAGCAACTGATCTCTATATTTGTTTGTGTGTCTATTTGGAAAAAGTTTATTTACCCGAGATATTAATAAATTGTGTTGCAACTGTCTGTTTTAAGCGTGTTTCTTTCTCCGTTGGGTACTTCTGCGAATTTCATGACATGGAGCAAAAGCCGACCAAAGTGTCGTCTGCAAAAGGCACAGATACTCAGGAGTCCGTGTAAATGCGGGAGCTAATGATGATCTGTGTCTGTCGTAGCAGTTGGATCCTGTTCACTTTTTTTCTCGACAGTCAAGGAGTTTTTGTTTGTTTGTTTGTTTCTGTTAACATATCTCCGTCTGAACATGTAAATTCGTGTTCCATGAAAACAAAACTTAAGGTTTCTTTCTCATGAGCAAGGGCACTGAATGCGTGTGTGAGTGAGTGTGTGGATTGCACTGTGCGTGTAATTAACAAGATATGTTGTATTATGATTTAGGCTTTGCCATTGGTTCTTGTCGCCTCTCGGGTCCGGTCAGGGGGGGTCCATGTAGTCGGAGGTAAGAGTCTCGGGCTAAAACCCTCGACTCTTACCTCCAACATTGACCCCCCTGACCGGTCCCGAGAGGCGACAAAAACCACTGGCAAAGCCTAACTCGTAACACAGCGATTGTTTCTTCAACTGTAAAAAGTGTAAGCGTGAAGTATAACCTTGAAAGGGCCCAAAACTTGTCGTGTGACGTATTGATTCAGGGGACATAAATCTCCATTATCCGACTATCACCGAGTCGGCAACCTCGCGCGAACTGCATTCGCCTGAAATTTCTCGGAGGTATTTTAAAATTTAACATATTTTCAGTCATTCTTTTGTATGAAATTGGTAATATGGGCCGAACACAAGGCGTGCATATAGTTATTTTGTTGCGTAACCCCCTCCATTTTTATTTATCCAGCTTTTTGTTTCCTCGCCGTTTGGAATACGGTCAGTATTAGTCCCCGATCACTTTCTGCCAGTGGGACACTAAACTGGATTTAGGGCCTTTCGATTCAGTTGAATTTTCCTGTCGTTGATATTAACTAACTTATCCAATTATTCAGTTATGTTTTGTATGAAACTGGTACCCGCGGTATCACAGAACATCTACCTATAGTTTTTTTTGTTTTATTGTTGTTAAATAAATAAATAAATTATTAAATAAATAAATAATTAAAAACCCTTTCGCCGCAGATCTCGCCGTTTGGCGAGTAACACAGTCGAGTTCACTGCACTTGATCGTGACTCTAATGTATGAGGTAGTTTTGGTCAATAATAGTGCATCATGGGACAGGGGAATTCCTTCTTACATTCCAGCGCTAACTTTGAGTGCTTTTGAGAGTTTTGAGCGAAGAAATTGCGATTTTTTTCTGACTTTTTTGGAGAGGTACTTTTTCATGATAGCTGAAACTTCGAAAGGGCGAAGTGAGCGGCACAAGAGACTATCTACGGAGAAAGTTTTGCGTCGTTTGAACCTCATACGGTCACAAACTGATGTTGATTCGAACGAGGAGCATCCATGTGGCAATGAAGTTGACAAAGAGCTTTTTGGAAATTTACAAGATAGCTCTGATAACGATCCGAGTACGAGCACTCTCGCGAGCAGATTTCGTGTAGAAGAGTGTTGTGTCATGGACTATGCTTGTGAGTTGGTGTGTTATGGATTATCTGTAGAGCTCTGAACAACCAACTATGCTTCAGTTGTGAGTTGAACATTTTCTCAATATATTTCTTGACATGTTATCATGTGTTTGTTACTTTGTTAGTGACTGCCATGTGAGTAAACTGTCTGTTGTGTGTGTTGAGAACACAGATTTTGTCTATTCTTCTTGCATCAGGCCAGATATAAAACGCTGAGTGAGTCACATGAAAGACAAAGAAAGTGTCAGTGTACAAATGTGTTTTCTCGTCTCCATTTTTGAAAAAAAAGAAGTAATTCGGTTCAGTTCAAGAGTTATAGCATTTTAAAGATAAGAGGTGTTGCGCCACAGCGGTCTGGCAAAACAGCTGCGGCGCTGGGAAATGCAACATTGTAACACCTGTGGCGGCGAAAGGGTTAAGAATTAATTAATCAAATTTAATAAATAAATTAATTAATTAAATAAATAAAAATAAATAAATAAATAAAAAACAAAATAAATATTTATTTATTGGCATGGGTTTTGGGTTTTTTTGGTTTGTTTGTTTAGAGGTTTGACTGAATGAACATTAGGGTGTGTTTGTACTGAGAAATGTGATTGGCCAAAGATTTATTTGGATGCGAATGCTTTATTCAGCGAGTAACGTTGTCATCGTAACATGTAATAAGGGAGTCAACTTGTCACATGTTACCTTGGTAACATGTGACAAGGAGACTCCCGTTGCCCTGAGAACGGGCGACATGGAGAAAACAATCGAATAGAGCCAGGCCAATCAGAAAAAAAAGTGTAAAGAGACTGTATAAAGACAAAGGCTCGTATGACTGCCGTAATCTTTATTTACGTTTGTGACAATCCAAAGTCAAACATGTCTTGAATGTTTCTTTCAACCACACTACAAGTGTTTATTCGCCGCGTTTATCTCATGAACATTACCTAGGTACTTTACCTGACGTGGTACCAAACGTACCCAATGCGCAAAAGGCCATCGGGCCGACGTCGGCCTTTGCGCACTGGGTAGGTAATGGTCATGCAATAAATCTCTCCATGGACATTATTTTCATCGCTGCGTCACTTTACCTCTGAGGTAAGTTCAGTACCCCTTAACAGTCCAAGTCGATCAGGTGCTTTTCGTCACACTGCGGATGACGTGCATGGGTAAAGCACTCTGCGTACTCCTGCAGGTCGTCTCCCCTTGCAGTACAAGCCGGGTCGAACTGGTAGCGAACTGGAAGCAGGGTGCTCGGAGTCAGATGGGCAACCGAGTGTCTGGGATTTCTCGTCCTGCGCACACAAAGTTGAAGTGTTCTTTTCTTTTCATAGTCGTGGATTCGTTCTTTAAAGGGAACAGCAAGTCTGACGACAAAGCGCACAAACATGGCGCGCCCTATCGTCTGCTCTGGCGTCATTTTGAACGCCTTCTAATATCTAAATGACAGCTTGGATGGTGACGTTCGCCTTGATTTACATTTCACTTTGATTTACGTCGATTTATCTCAGTTGTCAGTCAGAATTGCCGTTTAGTCCTTTCATTCATTCATTCATTCAGTCGTTCATTCATTCATTCATTCATCCAAGCTCATCCATCCATCCATTCCATTCATTTATGTATGCATGGGTACTAGCATGCATCGATCGATGTATGTATAAACAGTATAAAAGAAATTCATTCCACCCGTTTTGTTCTTCCTATTTATAAAATAGGAACAACGTTGAAATAGGACGCGGCGGAGCGCGTTCAGTAGCACGTGTGCCCAGTGCCAACGACGTCAGAGGAGACGTGAATGATGCTTCTTGAAATAGTCAGAAATGACGTCATTTCGTGAGACGCCAGCAGCCTAGAGAACGTATATTTGGCGTGGAGCGGCGCGTGTGTGTGTCTGTGTCCCATTGCGCAAAGGCCATCGGGCTGAAGTCAGCCGACGTCGGCCCGATGGCCTTTTGCGCTGTGTGTGTGTGTGTGTGTGTGTGTGTGTGTGTGTGTGTGTGTGTGTGTGTGTGTGTGTGTGTGTGTGTGTGTGTGTGTGTGACACATGAATAGCTCCGGTGTGTGTAGACGAGTAATACAAGCTAAACACTTTGGTATATTTTCTCTGAGAGACGTTTCTCGGAGGGCCCCCGAGGGTATTGTAATTGAACTGTCCCTTGACGGGAGCATCCCTTGACGAGAAAATAGCCGGTTCATTAAAACCGATTCACCCGTATCTCAGTCCGTAATTTTTGTTATTTTTACTGGACAAGTTGCATACAGCCAGATTAACCCATTCTACCCCAGGACCGAAATCACCCAAATTTTGCAGCTGCCCTCTGAAGGCCTGTATGACAATTCTAGAGACAGATCGAGCAGAATAGTTCAAGGGTGGTGCAAGAATAGTTTGGCGCCTACGGAAAATGTCTTTTAATTCCCTGCATTTTTTTTTTCACTGCTTATGACCGTAACAGATTTTAAAGAGCAAGTGTGCTCAATGAGGCTACATTTTGTGTGACGGCGTATAATTAAAAGCCGCGAGGTCAGGTCAGTCTCAGTTGCACTGTTCGGCGGAAGAATGGTCGGTCTTTCCAAATCCGTGGCAACTTGTAACCCTTCAGACATGCACTTGGTTTTGGGGCGCGGACAAGATTTTGTCAAGTTAAAAAAAAAAACCGAATCTATACTTAAATACTCTATCAGTAATAGCTTTTGTTAGGAGAGCTTTGGCGGGGTGGGCATTGTGTCTAGTGAAGGGCAGGGACCCTAGGGAACTTTAATAAAGTCATTCCTATTTTTATTTTCCATGGATTTGAAATGAGAGTGCTATCACCTTAACTCGTGCAGTACCGACACGTCCCAGCAAGATATGGCTCGACCATGATAGTTCAAGGGTGGTGCCTGAATAGCTTGGCGCCTATAGGCGCCCTTGAACTATCATGGTCGATCTGTCTCCTTAATTGTAGTGCAGTCCTCAGAGGACGACTCCAAAATGTGGGTATTTCGTACGTGGGGCACAATGGGTTAGGCACGAATGATGGAAGCAAGGCCGAATAAAATATATGACATAAAAATACATTTTTCTTCCCTCCCCCTTCCATCCTTTATTGCTCCATCACTCTTACTTTAACTCGCGCACTAGATAAGTCTACTCACGCACTAGATACGTCTATTCACGCACTAGATAATAATAAATAATAATAATGAATGGTTCTTGTAGAGCGCAAAATCATTTTTTTTTTTTTTTTGTGGCAAAAACTCATTGCGCTAACACACACACACGCATTCAAACATGACATAGACGATGAGAAACATTACAAATAAATACAACAGGACCACGGATCTACGACTGAGGAAAAGCAAGCTGGAAGATACGAGTTTTCAACTGAGCCTTAAACTGAGAGAGAGTAGGGAGATTTCGCAGACTGGCAGGCAGATAGTTCCAAACTGAAGGTGCAATGAAGCTGAATGAGCTTTCAACAACAGTTTTTAATTTACGTTTAGGAGCCTTCAAAATGATAAGTCTACTCACCCCAGCTGGCCGGCAAAGTTACAGATGGCTCGAAGCAGATTGTCGGGAACCCCGATTGAGCACAGATCTCCATCCAAATACTGGATAGTGAGGACAGGCAGGATGAGGGCCTTCCTGCGACGTATCTTCACCTCATCCAGGTACACCTCGATATAAGGAGCATCGGCTGCTGTCGTGGGCATTCGCGTAGTGGTGGCTCTGGTGGTGGTGCTTCTGGTGGTGGTGGTGGGTTTTGAAGTAGAGATAGTAGTTGACTCTGGTGTAGTACTGGTGGGTTCTGAAGTAGAGATAGTAGTTGACTCTGGTGTAGTAGTGGTGGGTTCTGAAGTAGAGATAGTAGTTGGCTCTGGTGTAGTAGTGGTGGGTTCTGAAGTAGAGATAGTAGTTGACTCTGGTGTAGTAGTAGTGGGTTCTGAAGTAGAGATAGTAGTTGGCTCTGGTGTAGTACTGGTGGGTTTTGAAGTAGAGATAGTAGTTTGCTCTGGTGTAGTACTGGTGGGTTCTGAAGTAGAGATAGTAGTTGGCTCTGGTGTAGTACTGGTGGGTTTTGAAGTAGAGATAGTAGTTGGCTCTGGTGTAGTACTGGTGGGTTCTGAAGTAGAGATAGTAGTTGACTCTGGTGTAGTACTGGTGGGTTCTGAAGTAGAGATAGTAGTTGACTCTGGTGTAGTACTGGTGGGTTCTGAAGTAGAGATAGTAGTTGACTCTGGTGTAGTACTGGTGGGTTCTGAAGTAGAGATAGTAGTTGACTCTGGTGTAGTACTGGTGGGTTCTGAAGTAGAGATAGTAGTTGACTCTGGTGTAGTACTGGTGGGTTCTGAAGTAGAGATAGTAGTTGACTCTGGTGCAGTACTGGTGGGTTCTGAAGTAGATATAGTAGTTGACTCTGGTGTAGTAGTAGTGGGTTCTGAAGTAGAGATAGTAGTTGGCTCTGGTGTAGTACTGGTGGGTTCTGAAGTAGAGATAGTAGTTGACTCTGGTGTAGTACTGGTGGGTTCTGAAGTAGCGATAGTAGTTGGCTCTGGTGTAGTACTGGTGGGTTCTGAAGTAGAGATAGTAGTTGACTCTGGTGTAGTACTGGTGGGTTCTAAAGTAGCGATAGTAGTTGGCTCTGGTGTAGTAGTGGTGGGTTCTGAAGTAGTGATAGTAGTTGGCTCTGGTGTAGTACTGGTGGGGTCTGAAGTAGAGATAGTAGTTGACTCTGGTGTAGTAGTAGTGGGTTCTGAAGTAGAGGTAGTAGTTGGCTCTGGTGTAGTACTGGTGGGTTCTGAAGTAGAGATAGTAGTTGGCTCTGGTGTAGTACTGGTGGGTTCTGAAGTAGAGATAGTAGTTGACTCTGGTGTAGTACTGGTGGGTTCTGAAGTAGAGATAGTAGTTGACTCTGGTGTAGTAGTAGTGGGTTCTGAAGTAGAGATAGTAGTTGGCTCTGGTGTAGTACTGGTGGGTTCTGAAGTAGAGATAGTAGTTGACTCTGGTGTAGTAGTAGTGGGTTCTGAAGTAGAGATAGTAGTTGACTCTGGTGTAGTACTGGTGGGTTCTGAAGTAGAGATAGTAGTTGACTCTGGTGTAGTAGTAGTGGGTTCTGAAGTAGAGATAGTAGTTGGCTCTGGTGTAGTACTGGTGGGTTCTGAAGTAGAGATAGTAGTTGGCTCTGGTGTAGTAGTAGTGGGTTCTGAAGTAGAGATAGTAGTTGACTCTGGTGTAGTACTGGTGGGTTCTGAAGTAGAGATAGTAGTTGACTCTGGTGTAGTACTGGTGAGTTCTGAAGTAGAGATAGTAGTTGACTCTGGTGTAGTACTGGTGGGTTCTGAAGTAGAGATAGTAGTTGACTCTGGTGCAGTACTGGTGGGTTCTGAAGTAGAGATAGTAGTTGACTCTGGTGTAGTAGTAGTGGGTTCTGAAGTAGAGATAGTAATTGGCTCTGGTGTAGTACTGGTGGGTTCTGAAGTAGAGATAGTAGTTGACTCTGGTGTAGTACTGGTGGGTTCTGAAGTAGAGATAGTAGTTGACTCTGGTGTAGTACTGGTGGGTTCTGAAGTAGAGATAGTAGTTGACTCTAGTGTAGTACTGGTGGGTTCTGAAGTAGAGATAGTAGTTGACTCTGGTGTAGTACTGGTGGGTTCTGAAGTAGATATAGTAGTTGGCTCTGGTGTAGTACTGGTGGGTTCTGAAGTAGAGATAGTAGCTGGCTCTGGTGTAGTACTGGTGGGTTCTGAAGTAGAGATAGTAGTTGACTCTGGTGTAGTACTGGTGGGTTCTGAAGTAGAGATAGTAGTTGGCTCTGGTGTAGTACTGGTGGGTTCTGAAGTAGAGATAGTAGTTGACTCTGGTGTAGTAGTAGTGGGTTCTGAAGTAGAGATAGTAGTTGACTCTGGTGTAGTACTGGTGGGTTCTGAAGTAGAGATAGTAGTTGGCTCTGGTGTAGTAGTAGTGGGTTCTGAAGTAGAGATAGTAGTTGACTCTGGTGTAGTACTGGTGGGTTCTGAAGTAGAGATAGTAGTTGGCTCTGGTGTAGTAGTGGTGGGTTCTGAAGTAGTGATAGTAGTTGGCTCTCTTGTAGTACTGGTGGGTTCTGAAGTAGAGATAGTAGTTGACTCTGGTGTAGCAGTGGTGGGTTCTGAAGTAGAGATAGTAGTTAGCTCTGGTGTAGTACTGGTGGGTTCTGAAGTAGAGATAGTAGTTGACTCTGGTGTAGTACTGGTGGGTTCTGAAGTAGAGATAGTAGTTGGCTCTGGTGTAGTACTGGTGGGTTCTGAAGTAGAGATAGTAGTTGGCTCTGGTGTAGTACTGGTGGGTTCTGAAGTAGAGATAGTAGTTGACTCTGGTGTAGTACTGGTGGGTTCTGAAGTAGAGATAGTAGTTGGCTCTCGTGTAGTAGTGGTGGCTTCCGAAGTAGAGATAGTAGTTGGCTCTGGTGTAGTAGTGGTTGGTCCTGTTATAGTGGTGCTGTCACTGAGCGCTCTGCCTGGCCCGATGGAACACGCCTGAAAGCCGACTGTTGCCGAACGCATCCGAGAATCACCGAACGACCCGTCAACCACCTCGATCGTCACACCTATGTGATGAAAATATTAATTAATTCAAGAGAATAGTATTAAACACGTGACCGGAATTAGTTCGTGGTCTCTGAATAAATGTCGGACCTTTCTCATTTTGGGCCTTAAGTCTTCATTTTAACCCTTTGGCTGCTTGTAGCTGTTTTTGTCGTGGTGAATCCTACAGGAATCACCACGACAAAAAAACCGCTACCGACATTAAAAGTAATCACGCGCAAGGTCACAAACCGGCACAGAAATATCAGTAGAAAATTAACAATGAAAATTCTGAAAATTGATATAGTAAATTGTTGCCTGATGAAACATTTTTTAAAAAAAGAAAATACTGCTACAGTAGAATTTATTGTCATTTTTGTAAAAAAATGAAGTAAAGTATATGACCTACATGTAATATCATTATTATTATCATGTTAGTATTATTATTGTTATTATTATTATTATTATTATTATTATTATTATTATTATGTTTGTACTATTATTAATATTATTATTATTATTATCATGTTTGTACTATTATTATTATTATTATTATTATTATTATTATTATTATGTTTGTACTATTATTGTTATTTTATTATTATCATGTTTGTACTATTAGTATTATTATTATTATTATTATTATTATTATTATTATTATTATTATTATTATTATTAACTGCCGAAGCAATGTGAACGCTACCTAGCTGCAAGAGACATAAAGCCTCATGAGCCCCCGCAGTCGCGGGGGCTCATGAGGATTTATATCTCTTGTTAGTCCTATGTTCTGATGCCTATTTTTGGTCGCATTTACGTCTGTGATTTTGACACGAGTGTCAGTCAGTTTCTGGTGGTTTTAGATGCGCAATTCGTGCTGACAAGCAGCAACGAAGTGGTTAACAAGCGCGACGCACTCGTACAAACCTGTCTTGCTGGGTATGGCTGTTGTGGTCAGTCCGACAGCGTTAGGTTCTGAGTACGGGTAGTATACCCCCTTGTACGGGTCGTAGGTGGGCGGGGACGGCGGCCGGCTGTCAAGGTTGAACTCAAACCCGGTGAGGGTGAAGGTCACCTGAGGAGTGGAAGTGAACCGGGTCTGGAACAGCACTTCCGCCCGACGGTCCTGCCCGGTTAGGGTGACCTCCCCTGTCTCGCCTGAACACAGAATTTGATAGGCTGTGCGCTGATCTGTGTTTTTTTTTTTTTTTTTTTTTTTTTTACCTTACGGCTGTCAAGCTAATCTGGCACTACCCTTGAATTATCATGGTCAAGCCATCTCCTGCTGTAGGGATCCGGGGCTAAAAGGGTTAACACAGAACGGTTCCACTTGCATCCTCAGATTGATGGGAAACATCTGGTTTAACCTGTTGACTGTTACTGACGATATCGCGTGAATATGCGTCTTTTCTGCCGAGCGTTTTGGCCCGGTCAGCATTCAGCCAGCAGACGAGCGATTAGTATGCAACGGCTTCATAACAGCCCGATAGCTTATCTTTTACTCGTCCAGGAAGACGGGTAGTATAATGACGAGCAAGACAAATGTGACATTTGTGGAATGATCGGAAACACATTTTAAAAATGTCGCATTTCTTTTGCTCGTCAGTGTACTTAACACAACGAAACAAGTACGGTCTCCAATGAGGAAATGAAACGTTTTACAAAACAAATGTCGGTATCACGTGACTTCACAAAGGTTGCTTTTCCGCCAAATATGATGGCGCATTACGGACAGTAATTGAAAATGTCGGTATCACGTGACTTCACAAAGGTTGCTTTTCCGCCAAATATGATGGCGCATTACGGACAGTAATTGAAAATGTGTATGGGGTTAAGGAGACGTTTGACACAACCTGTCACTTTTGGAGAAGATAAAAATGTGTCTAGCCTACTTACACATTCTGCTGTTTTCCAGTCGCTGAATAGTTGCCAGGTAGTTGCGGGTGATATCGATCTTGTTGTTCAGGCCGACCCGCTCGTTCCCAATCACCTGAAACAATGTTGTTGGGGTTTGGGTTTTTTGTTGTTGTTGTTGTTGTTGTTGTTTTATTTTTTTAAATTAACATAGACAATGAATTATAACTGAACTCCCGTTGTTCAAACTAAATGGCGAGTGTTCCGTTGGACACAGAAAATGAGAATTTTAACCCGTTGAGTGTCAGCTTTTATTTCTGCAGTCTTCATTGATCCAACACCAGACCGGAAAGCCCTTAGTTGTCCCAGCATCATGGATTCAAAGTGATGTCGCAAGGAGCCGTTGATTCAACACCATTAGCCCTAGTTGTTTATTTCTGCAGTCTTCATTGATCCAACACCAGACCAGAAAGCCCTTAGTTGTCCCAGCATCATGGATTCAAAGTGATGTCGCAAGGAGCCGTTGATTCAACACCATTAGCCCTAGTTGTTTATTTCTGCAGTCTTCATTGATCCAACACCAGACCAGAAAGCCCTTAGTTGTCCCAGCATCATGGATTCAAAGTGATGTCGCAAGGAGCCGTTGATTCAACACCATTAGCCCTAGTTGTTTATTTCTGCAGTCTTCATTGATCCAACACCAGACCAGAAAGCCCTTAGTTGTCCCAGCATCATGGATTCAAAGTGATGTCGCAAGGAGCCGTTGATTCAACACCATTAGCCCTAGTTGTTTATTTCTGCAGTCTTCATTGATCCAACACCAGACCAGAAAGCCCTTAGTTGTCCCAGCATCATGGATTCAAAGTGCTGTCGCAAGGAGCCGTTGATTCAACACCATTAGCCCTAGTTGTTTATTTCTGCAGTCTTCATTGATCCAACACCAGACCAGAAAGCCCTTAGTTGTCCCAGCATCATGGATTCAAAGTGATGTCGCAAGGAGCCGTTGATTCAACACCATTAGCCCTAGTTGTTTATTTCTGCAGTCTTCATTGATCCAACACCAGACCAGAAAGCCCTTAGTTGTCCCAGCATCATGGATTCAAAGTGATGTCGCAAGGAGCCGTTGATTCAACACCATTAGCCCTAGTTGTTTATTTCTGCAGTCTTCATTGATCCAACACCAGACCAGAAAGCCCTTAGTTGTCCCAGCATCATGGATTCAAAGTGATGTCGCAAGGAGCCGTTGATTCAACACCATTAGCCCTAGTTGTTTATTTCTGCAGTCTTCATTGATCCAACACCAGACCAGAAAGCCCTTAGTTGTCCCAGCATCATGGATTCAAAGTGATGTCGCAAGGAGCCGTTGATTCAACACCATTAGCCCTAGTTGTTTATTTCTGCAGTCTTCATTGATCCAACACCAGACCAGAAAGCCCTTAGTTGTCCCAGCATCATGGATTCAAAGTGATGTCGCAAGGAGCCGTTGATTCAACACCATTAGCCCTAGTTGTTTATTTCTGCAGTCTTCATTGATCCAACACCAGACCAGAAAGCCCTTAGTTGTCCCAGCATCATGGATTCAAAGTGATGTCGCAAGGAGCCGTTGATTCAACACCATTAGCCCTAGTTGTTTATTTCTGCAGTCTTCATTGATCCAACACCAGACCAGAAAGCCCTTAGTTGTCCCAGCATCATGGATTCAAAGTGATGTCGCAAGGAGCCGTTGATTCAACACCATTAGCCCTAGTTGTTTATTTCTGCAGTCTTCATTGATCCAACACCAGACCAGAAAGCCCTTAGTTGTCCCAGCATCATGGATTCAAAGTGATGTCGCAAGGAGCCGTTGATTCAACACCATTAGCCCTAGTTGTTTATTTCTGCAGTCTTCATTGATCCAACACCAGACCAGAAAGCCCTTAGTTGTCCCAGCATCATGGATTCAAAGTGATGTCGCAAGGAGCCGTTGATTCAACACCATTAGCCCTAGTTGTTTATTTCTGCAGTCTTCATTGATCCAACACCAGACCAGAAAGCCCTTAGTTGTCCCAGCATCATGGATTCAAAGTGATGTCGCAAGGAGCCGTTGATTCAACACCATTAGCCCTAGTTGTTTATTTCTGCAGTCTTCATTGATCCAACACCAGACCAGAAAGCCCTTAGTTGTCCCAGCATCATGGATTCAAAGTGATGTCGCAAGGAGCCGTTGATTCAACACCATTAGCCCTAGTTGTTTATTTCTGCAGTCTTCATTGATCCAACACCAGACCAGAAAGCCCTTAGTTGTCCCAGCATCATGGATTCAAAGTGATGTCGCAAGGAGCCGTTGATTCAACACCATTAGCCCTAGTTGTTTATTTCTGCAGTCTTCATTGATCCAACACCAGACCAGAAAGCCCTTAGTTGTCCCAGCATCATGGATTCAAAGTGATGTCGCAAGGAGCCGTTGATTCAACACCATTAGCCCTAGTTGTTTATTTCTGCAGTCTTCATTGATCCAACACCAGACCAGAAAGCCCTTAGTTGTCCCAGCATCATGGATTCAAAGTGATGTCGCAAGGAGCCGTTGATTCAACACCATTAGCCCTAGTTGTTTATTTCTGCAGTCTTCATTGATCCAACACCAGACCAGAAAGCCCTTAGTTGTCCCAGCATCATGGATTCAAAGTGATGTCGCAAGGAGCCGTTGATTCAACACCATTAGCCCTAGTTGTTTATTTCTGCAGTCTTCATTGATCCAACACCAGACCAGAAAGCCCTTAGTTGTCCCAGCATCATGGATTCAAAGTGATGTCGCAAGGAGCCGTTGATTCAACACCATTAGCCCTAGTTGTTTATTTCTGCAGTCTTCATTGATCCAACACCAGACCAGAAAGCCCTTAGTTGTCCCAGCATCATGGATTCAAAGTGATGTCGCAAGGAGCCGTTGATTCAACACCATTAGCCCTAGTTGTTTATTTCTGCAGTCTTCATTGATCCAACACCAGACCAGAAAGCCCTTAGTTGTCCCAGCATCATGGATTCAAAGTGATGTCGCAAGGAGCCGTTGATTCAACACCATTAGCCCTAGTTGTTTATTTCTGCAGTCTTCATTGATCCAACACCAGACCAGAAAGCCCTTAGTTGTCCCAGCATCATGGATTCAAAGTGATGTCGCAAGGAGCCGTTGATTCAACACCATTAGCCCTAGTTGTTTATTTCTGCAGTCTTCATTGATCCAACACCAGACCAGAAAGCCCTTAGTTGTCCCAGCATCATGGATTCAAAGTGATGTCGCAAGGAGCCGTTGATTCAACACCATTAGCCCTAGTTGTTTATTTCTGCAGTCTTCATTGATCCAACACCAGACCAGAAAGCCCTTAGTTGTCCCAGCATCATGGATTCAAAGTGATGTCGCAAGGAGCCGTTGATTCAACACCATTAGCCCTAGTTGTTTATTTCTGCAGTCTTCATTGATCCAACACCAGACCAGAAAGCCCTTAGTTGTCCCAGCATCATGGATTCAAAGTGATGTCGCAAGGAGCCGTTGATTCAACACCATTAGCCCTAGTTGTTTATTTCTGCAGTCTTCATTGATCCAACACCAGACCAGAAAGCCCTTAGTTGTCCCAGCATCATGGATTCAAAGTGATGTCGCAAGGAGCCGTTGATTCAACACCATTAGCCCTAGTTGTTTATTTCTGCAGTCTTCATTGATCCAACACCAGACCAGAAAGCCCTTAGTTGTCCCAGCATCATGGATTCAAAGTGATGTCGCAAGGAGCCGTTGATTCAACACCATTAGCCCTAGTTGTTTATTTCTGCAGTCTTCATTGATCCAACACCAGACCAGAAAGCCCTTAGTTGTCCCAGCATCATGGATTCAAAGTGATGTCGCAAGGAGCCGTTGATTCAACACCATTAGCCCTAGTTGTTTATTTCTGCAGTCTTCATTGATCCAACACCAGACCAGAAAGCCCTTAGTTGTCCCAGCATCATGGATTCAAAGTGATGTCGCAAGGAGCCGTTGATTCAACACCATTAGCCCTAGTTGTTTATTTCTGCAGTCTTCATTGATCCAACACCAGACCAGAAAGCCCTTAGTTGTCCCAGCATCATGGATTCAAAGTGATGTCGCAAGGAGCCGTTGATTCAACACCATTAGCCCTAGTTGTTTATTTCTGCAGTCTTCATTGATCCAACACCAGACCAGAAAGCCCTTAGTTGTCCCAGCATCATGGATTCAAAGTGATGTCGCAAGGAGCCGTTGATTCAACACCATTAGCCCTAGTTGTTTATTTCTGCAGTCTTCATTGATCCAACACCAGACCAGAAAGCCCTTAGTTGTCCCAGCATCATGGATTCAAAGTGATGTCGCAAGGAGCCGTTGATTCAACACCATTAGCCCTAGTTGTTTATTTCTGCAGTCTTCATTGATCCAACACCAGACCAGAAAGCCCTTAGTTGTCCCAGCATCATGGATTCAAAGTGATGTCGCAAGGAGCCGTTGATTCAACACCATTAGCCCTAGTTGTTTATTTCTGCAGTCTTCATTGATCCAACACCAGACCAGAAAGCCCTTAGTTGTCCCAGCATCATGGATTCAAAGTGATGTCGCAAGGAGCCGTTGATTCAACACCATTAGCCCTAGTTGTTTATTTCTGCAGTCTTCATTGATCCAACACCAGACCAGAAAGCCCTTAGTTGTCCCAGCATCATGGATTCAAAGTGATGTCGCAAGGAGCCGTTGATTCAACACCATTAGCCCTAGTTGTTTATTTCTGCAGTCTTCATTGATCCAACACCAGACCAGAAAGCCCTTAGTTGTCCCAGCATCATGGATTCAAAGTGATGTCGCAAGGAGCCGTTGATTCAACACCATTAGCCCTAGTTGTTTATTTCTGCAGTCTTCATTGATCCAACACCAGACCAGAAAGCCCTTAGTTGTCCCAGCATCATGGATTCAAAGTGATGTCGCAAGGAGCCGTTGATTCAACACCATTAGCCCTAGTTGTTTATTTCTGCAGTCTTCATTGATCCAACACCAGACCAGAAAGCCCTTAGTTGTCCCAGCATCATGGATTCAAAGTGATGTCGCAAGGAGCCGTTGATTCAACACCATTAGCCCTAGTTGTTTATTTCTGCAGTCTTCATTGATCCAACACCAGACCAGAAAGCCCTTAGTTGTCCCAGCATCATGGATTCAAAGTGATGTCGCAAGGAGCCGTTGATTCAACACCATTAGCCCTAGTTGTTTATTTCTGCAGTCTTCATTGATCCAACACCAGACCAGAAAGCCCTTAGTTGTCCCAGCATCATGGATTCAAAGTGATGTCGCAAGGAGCCGTTGATTCAACACCATTAGCCCTAGTTATTTATTTCTGCAGTCTTCATTGATCCAACACCAGACCAGAAAGCCCTTAGTTGTCCCAGCATCATGGATTCAAAGTGATGTCGCAAGGAGCCGTTGATTCAACACCATTAGCCCTAGTTGTTTATTTCTGCAGTCTTCATTGATCCAACACCAGACCAGAAAGCCCTTAGTTGTCCCAGCATCATGGATTCAAAGTGATGTCGCAAGGAGCCGTTGATTCAACACCATTAGCCCTAGTTGTTTATTTCTGCAGTCTTCATTGATCCAACACCAGACCAGAAAGCCCTTAGTTGTCCCAGCATCATGGATTCAAAGTGATGTCGCAAGGAGCCGTTGATTCAACACCATTAGCCCTAGTTGTTTATTTCTGCAGTCTTCATTGATCCAACACCAGACCAGAAAGCCCTTAGTTGTCCCAGCATCATGGATTCAAAGTGATGTCGCAAGGAGCCGTTGATTCAACACCATTAGCCCTAGTTGTTTATTTCTGCAGTCTTCATTGATCCAACACCAGACCAGAAAGCCCTTAGTTGTCCCAGCATCATGGATTCAAAGTGATGTCGCAAGGAGCCGTTGATTCAACACCATTAGCCCTAGTTGTTTATTTCTGCAGTCTTCATTGATCCAACACCAGACCAGAAAGCCCTTAGTTGTCCCAGCATCATGGATTCAAAGTGATGTCGCAAGGAGCCGTTGATTCAACACCATTAGCCCTAGTTGTTTATTTCTGCAGTCTTCATTGATCCAACACCAGACCAGAAAGCCCTTAGTTGTCCCAGCATCATGGATTCAAAGTGATGTCGCAAGGAGCCGTTGATTCAACACCATTAGCCCTAGTTGTTTATTTCTGCAGTCTTCATTGATCCAACACCAGACCAGAAAGCCCTTAGTTGTCCCAGCATCATGGATTCAAAGTGATGTCGCAAGGAGCCGTTGATTCAACACCATTAGCCCTAGTTGTTTATTTCTGCAGTCTTCATTGATCCAACACCAGACCAGAAAGCCCTTAGTTGTCCCAGCATCATGGATTCAAAGTGATGTCGCAAGGAGCCGTTGATTCAACACCATTAGCCCTAGTTGTTTATTTCTGCAGTCTTCATTGATCCAACACCAGACCAGAAAGCCCTTAGTTGTCCCAGCATCATGGATTCAAAGTGATGTCGCAAGGAGCCGTTGATTCAACACCATTAGCCCTAGTTGTTTATTTCTGCAGTCTTCATTGATCCAACACCAGACCAGAAAGCCCTTAGTTGTCCCAGCATCATGGATTCAAAGTGATGTCGCAAGGAGCCGTTGATTCAACACCATTAGCCCTAGTTGTTTATTTCTGCAGTCTTCATTGATCCAACACCAGACCAGAAAGCCCTTAGTTGTCCCAGCATCATGGATTCAAAGTGATGTCGCAAGGAGCCGTTGATTCAACACCATTAGCCCTAGTTGTTTATTTCTGCAGTCTTCATTGATCCAACACCAGACCAGAAAGCCCTTAGTTGTCCCAGCATCATGGATTCAAAGTGATGTCGCAAGGAGCCGTTGATTCAACACCATTAGCCCTAGTTGTTTATTTCTGCAGTCTTCATTGATCCAACACCAGACCAGAAAGCCCTTAGTTGTCCCAGCATCATGGATTCAAAGTGATGTCGCAAGGAGCCGTTGATTCAACACCATTAGCCCTAGTTGTTTATTTCTGCAGTCTTCATTGATCCAACACCAGACCAGAAAGCCCTTAGTTGTCCCAGCATCATGGATTCAAAGTGATGTCGCAAGGAGCCGTTGATTCAACACCATTAGCCCTAGTTGTTTATTTCTGCAGTCTTCATTGATCCAACACCAGACCAGAAAGCCCTTAGTTGTCCCAGCATCATGGATTCAAAGTGATGTCGCAAGGAGCCGTTGATTCAACACCATTAGCCCTAGTTGTTTATTTCTGCAGTCTTCATTGATCCAACACCAGACCAGAAAGCCCTTAGTTGTCCCAGCATCATGGATTCAAAGTGATGTCGCAAGGAGCCGTTGATTCAACACCATTAGCCCTAGTTGTTTATTTCTGCAGTCTTCATTGATCCAACACCAGACCAGAAAGCCCTTAGTTGTCCCAGCATCATGGATTCAAAGTGATGTCGCAAGGAGCCGTTGATTCAACACCATTAGCCCTAGTTGTTTATTTCTGCAGTCTTCATTGATCCAACACCAGACCAGAAAGCCCTTAGTTGTCCCAGCATCATGGATTCAAAGTGATGTCGCAAGGAGCCGTGGCGCAGTGGTTAAGGCGCCTGCCACCAATGCCAAAGGTGCGTGGTTCGATACCGGGTTCCGGCGTTGGACTTTTCTCCTCTGGTAAGTGTCACCGTTAATTCGGGCGGACCGTCGGGGGTTCTTTCTCCGGGTACTCCGGTTCTTCCACCCCCCCCCCCCCCCACCCCCCACACTTTGGTACCGGTCTCAGGCCACTTTACAAATTTCAAATACAAGCGATCAAAAAATCTCTGTAACTTCAGTAGCTGACTGGCCCTTCGTTTGTCTTGTACTGTGTTTGTCTTAAATGGCGTAAATCCGTGTCTGTTTCGTGAGTGTGTGTGTTGGGTTTCAGGCGCGGCGCTTTGAGTCGATTTCCCCAAAAATTGAGATAAAGCGCCTATATAATAACGGTATTATTATTATTATTATTATGATTCAACACCATTAGCCCTCTAGTTGTTTATTTCTGCAGTCTTCATTGATCCAACACCAGACCAGAAAGCCCTTAGTTGTCCCAGCATCATGGATTCAAAGTGATGTCGCAAGGAGCCGTTGATTCAACACCATTAGCCCTAGTTGTTTATTTCTGCAGTCTTCATTGATCCAACACCAGACCAGAAAGCCCTTAGTTGTCCCAGCATCATGGATTCAAAGTGATGTCGCAAGGAGCCGTTGATTCAACACCATTAGCCCTAGTTGTTTATTTCTGCAGTCTTCATTGATCCAACACCAGACCAGAAAGCCCTTAGTTGTCCCAGCATCATGGATTCAAAGTGATGTCGCAAGGAGCCGTTGATTCAACACCATTAGCCCTAGTTGTTTATTTCTGCAGTCTTGATTGATCCAACACCAGACCAGAAAGCCCTTAGTTGTCCCAGCATCATGGATTCAAAGTGATGTCGCAAGGAGCCGTTGATTCAACACCATTAGCCCTAGTTGTTTATTTCTGCAGTCTTCATTGATCCAACACCAGACCAGAAAGCCCTTAGTTGTCCCAGCATCATGGATTCAAAGTGATGTCGCAAGGAGCCGTTGATTCAACACCATTAGCCCTAGTTGTTTATTTCTGCAGTCTTCATTGATCCAACACCAGACCAGAAAGCCCTTAGTTGTCCCAGCATCATGGATTCAAAGTGATGTCGCAAGGAGCCGTTGATTCAACACCATTAGCCCTAGTTGTTTATTTCTGCAGTCTTCATTGATCCAACACCAGACCAGAAAGCCCTTAGTTGTCCCAGCATCATGGATTCAAAGTGATGTCGCAAGGAGCCGTTGATTCAACACCATTAGCCCTAGTTGTTTATTTCTGCAGTCTTCATTGATCCAACACCAGACCAGAAAGCCCTTAGTTGTCCCAGCATCATGGATTCAAAGTGATGTCGCAAGGAGCCGTTGATTCAACACCATTAGCCCTAGTTGTTTATTTCTGCAGTCTTCATTGATCCAACACCAGACCAGAAAGCCCTTAGTTGTCCCAGCATCATGGATTCAAAGTGATGTCGCAAGGAGCCGTTGATTCAACACCATTAGCCCTAGTTGTTTATTTCTGCAGTCTTCATTGATCCAACACCAGACCAGAAAGCCCTTAGTTGTCCCAGCATCATGGATTCAAAGTGATGTCGCAAGGAGCCGTTGATTCAACACCATTAGCCCTAGTTGTTTATTTCTGCAGTCTTCATTGATCCAACACCAGACCAGAAAGCCCTTAGTTGTCCCAGCATCATGGATTCAAAGTGATGTCGCAAGGAGCCGTTGATTCAACACCATTAGCCCTAGTTGTTTATTTCTGCAGTCTTCATTGATCCAACACCAGACCAGAAAGCCCTTAGTTGTCCCAGCATCATGGATTCAAAGTGATGTCGCAAGGAGCCGTTGATTCAACACCATTAGCCCTAGTTGTTTATTTCTGCAGTCTTCATTGATCCAACACCAGACCAGAAAGCCCTTAGTTGTCCCAGCATCATGGATTCAAAGTGATGTCGCAAGGAGCCGTTGATTCAACACCATTAGCCCTAGTTGTTTATTTCTGCAGTCTTCATTGATCCAACACCAGACCAGAAAGCCCTTAGTTGTCCCAGCATCATGGATTCAAAGTGATGTCGCAAGGAGCCGTTGATTCAACACCATTAGCCCTAGTTGTTTATTTCTGCAGTCTTCATTGATCCAACACCAGACCAGAAAGCCCTTAGTTGTCCCAGCATCATGGATTCAAAGTGATGTCGCAAGGAGCCGTTGATTCAACACCATTAGCCCTAGTTGTTTATTTCTGCAGTCTTCATTGATCCAACACCAGACCAGAAAGCCCTTAGTTGTCCCAGCATCATGGATTCAAAGTGATGTCGCAAGGAGCCGTTGATTCAACACCATTAGCCCTAGTTGTTTATTTCTGCAGTCTTCATTGATCCAACACCAGACCAGAAAGCCCTTAGTTGTCCCAGCATCATGGATTCAAAGTGATGTCGCAAGGAGCCGTTGATTCAACACCATTAGCCCTAGTTGTTTATTTCTGCAGTCTTCATTGATCCAACACCAGACCAGAAAGCCCTTAGTTGTCCCAGCATCATGGATTCAAAGTGATGTCGCAAGGAGCCGTTGATTCAACACCATTAGCCCTAGTTGTTTATTTCTGCAGTCTTCATTGATCCAACACCAGACCAGAAAGCCCTTAGTTGTCCCAGCATCATGGATTCAAAGTGATGTCGCAAGGAGCCGTTGATTCAACACCATTAGCCCTAGTTGTTTATTTCTGCAGTCTTCATTGATCCAACACCAGACCAGAAAGCCCTTAGTTGTCCCAGCATCATGGATTCAAAGTGATGTCGCAAGGAGCCGTTGATTCAACACCATTAGCCCTAGTTGTTTATTTCTGCAGTCTTCATTGATCCAACACCAGACCAGAAAGCCCTTAGTTGTCCCAGCATCATGGATTCAAAGTGATGTCGCAAGGAGCCGTTGATTCAACACCATTAGCCCTAGTTGTTTATTTCTGCAGTCTTCATTGATCCAACACCAGACCAGAAAGCCCTTAGTTGTCCCAGCATCATGGATTCAAAGTGATGTCGCAAGGAGCCGTTGATTCAACACCATTAGCCCTAGTTGTTTATTTCTGCAGTCTTCATTGATCCAACACCAGACCAGAAAGCCCTTAGTTGTCCCAGCATCATGGATTCAAAGTGATGTCGCAAGGAGCCGTTGATTCAACACCATTAGCCCTAGTTGTTTATTTCTGCAGTCTTCATTGATCCAACACCAGACCAGAAAGCCCTTAGTTGTCCCAGCATCATGGATTCAAAGTGATGTCGCAAGGAGCCGTTGATTCAACACCATTAGCCCTAGTTGTTTATTTCTGCAGTCTTCATTGATCCAACACCAGACCAGAAAGCCCTTAGTTGTCCCAGCATCATGGATTCAAAGTGATGTCGCAAGGAGCCGTTGATTCAACACCATTAGCCCTAGTTGTTTATTTCTGCAGTCTTCATTGATCCAACACCAGACCAGAAAGCCCTTAGTTGTCCCAGCATCATGGATTCAAAGTGATGTCGCAAGGAGCCGTTGATTCAACACCATTAGCCCTAGTTGTTTATTTCTGCAGTCTTCATTGATCCAACACCAGACCAGAAAGCCCTTAGTTGTCCCAGCATCATGGATTCAAAGTGATGTCGCAAGGAGCCGTTGATTCAACACCATTAGCCCTAGTTGTTTATTTCTGCAGTCTTCATTGATCCAACACCAGACCAGAAAGCCCTTAGTTGTCCCAGCATCATGGATTCAAAGTGATGTCGCAAGGAGCCGTTGATTCAACACCATTAGCCCTAGTTGTTTATTTCTGCAGTCTTCATTGATCCAACACCAGACCAGAAAGCCCTTAGTTGTCCCAGCATCATGGATTCAAAGTGATGTCGCAAGGAGCCGTTGATTCAACACCATTAGCCCTAGTTGTTTATTTCTGCAGTCTTCATTGATCCAACACCAGACCAGAAAGCCCTTAGTTGTCCCAGCATCATGGATTCAAAGTGATGTCGCAAGGAGCCGTTGATTCAACACCATTAGCCCTAGTTGTTTATTTCTGCAGTCTTCATTGATCCAACACCAGACCAGAAAGCCCTTAGTTGTCCCAGCATCATGGATTCAAAGTGATGTCGCAAGGAGCCGTTGATTCAACACCATTAGCCCTAGTTGTTTATTTCTGCAGTCTTCATTGATCCAACACCAGACCAGAAAGCCCTTAGTTGTCCCAGCATCATGGATTCAAAGTGATGTCGCAAGGAGCCGTTGATTCAACACCATTAGCCCTAGTTGTTTATTTCTGCAGTCTTCATTGATCCAACACCAGACCAGAAAGCCCTTAGTTGTCCCAGCATCATGGATTCAAAGTGATGTCGCAAGGAGCCGTTGATTCAACACCATTAGCCCTAGTTGTTTATTTCTGCAGTCTTCATTGATCCAACACCAGACCAGAAAGCCCTTAGTTGTCCCAGCATCATGGATTCAAAGTGATGTCGCAAGGAGCCGTTGATTCAACACCATTAGCCCTAGTTGTTTATTTCTGCAGTCTTCATTGATCCAACACCAGACCAGAAAGCCCTTAGTTGTCCCAGCATCATGGATTCAAAGTGATGTCGCAAGGAGCCGTTGATTCAACACCATTAGCCCTAGTTGTTTATTTCTGCAGTCTTCATTGATCCAACACCAGACCAGAAAGCCCTTAGTTGTCCCAGCATCATGGATTCAAAGTGATGTCGCAAGGAGCCGTTGATTCAACACCATTAGCCCTAGTTGTTTATTTCTGCAGTCTTCATTGATCCAACACCAGACCAGAAAGCCCTTAGTTGTCCCAGCATCATGGATTCAAAGTGATGTCGCAAGGAGCCGTTGATTCAACACCATTAGCCCTAGTTGTTTATTTCTGCAGTCTTCATTGATCCAACACCAGACCAGAAAGCCCTTAGTTGTCCCAGCATCATGGATTCAAAGTGATGTCGCAAGGAGCCGTTGATTCAACACCATTAGCCCTAGTTGTTTATTTCTGCAGTCTTCATTGATCCAACACCAGACCAGAAAGCCCTTAGTTGTCCCAGCATCATGGATTCAAAGTGATGTCGCAAGGAGCCGTTGATTCAACACCATTAGCCCTAGTTGTTTATTTCTGCAGTCTTCATTGATCCAACACCAGACCAGAAAGCCCTTAGTTGTCCCAGCATCATGGATTCAAAGTGATGTCGCAAGGAGCCGTTGATTCAACACCATTAGCCCTAGTTGTTTATTTCTGCAGTCTTCATTGATCCAACACCAGACCAGAAAGCCCTTAGTTGTCCCAGCATCATGGATTCAAAGTGATGTCGCAAGGAGCCGTTGATTCAACACCATTAGCCCTAGTTGTTTATTTCTGCAGTCTTCATTGATCCAACACCAGACCAGAAAGCCCTTAGTTGTCCCAGCATCATGGATTCAAAGTGATGTCGCAAGGAGCCGTTGATTCAACACCATTAGCCCTAGTTGTTTATTTCTGCAGTCTTCATTGATCCAACACCAGACCAGAAAGCCCTTAGTTGTCCCAGCATCATGGATTCAAAGTGATGTCGCAAGGAGCCGTTGATTCAACACCATTAGCCCTAGTTGTTTATTTCTGCAGTCTTCATTGATCCAACACCAGACCAGAAAGCCCTTAGTTGTCCCAGCATCATGGATTCAAAGTGATGTCGCAAGGAGCCGTTGATTCAACACCATTAGCCCTAGTTGTTTATTTCTGCAGTCTTCATTGATCCAACACCAGACCAGAAAGCCCTTAGTTGTCCCAGCATCATGGATTCAAAGTGATGTCGCAAGGAGCCGTTGATTCAACACCATTAGCCCTAGTTGTTTATTTCTGCAGTCTTCATTGATCCAACACCAGACCAGAAAGCCCTTAGTTGTCCCAGCATCATGGATTCAAAGTGATGTCGCAAGGAGCCGTTGATTCTACACCAACAAGACCTAGCCGTTCCAGGATCATGGATTCTATGTAGTGTCAGCAAGAGGTATAGATCCTCATGAGCCCCCGCAACTGCGGGGGCTCATGACGATCTATACCTCTTGCAGTTGGACGGTGTTCGAATTTCCTTGATACTGAACGGGTTATCGAGCATTTTTCGGATCGAAGTAAGAACGAGTGATTTATTGTGCGTGAGGGCAGGCCAGGAATAATTTTATTTATTTATACAACGACTTTTTGAAAAGGGTTTTAACCTCAGAATGTTTTCTCTCGCTCTCCTTTAAAAATGGTGCCGTGCCACAGTTGGGTCACTGTCTAATCGTTATGCGGCAGTGCGTCGAAAACATTGAGGAGTGCGGCGGAGACAGTACAAGCTTTATCACCACACGTGAATTGAGACAGCCTTGTACCACAAAGGCTGGAAAAGCTTGCGAGTTGTATAAATAGCAATAATAATGATAGTGGCAGGGATGGTGATGATGATGATGTTGATGATGATGATGATGATGAGGATGATAATGATGATGTCGAGTGTCGATATTCAGTGTCGAGTGCCTGTGATCTTACCACAGAAAGGGCGATATACTATGACGTGTGTACTGCCACGCCTGCGCAGTCACACTCGCTGGTAGAAGATCAGAGTTTATTCTGAGGTGAACATCTGATTCAGGACTGACTAATATTATTATATCGGGTCATCTCTTTAAAACCCAAATCATCGAGGTATGGTTGCAGCTAGCGTTCGTCAGTGTGACAGATATATGTATAGGCCTGTGTCCTCGTCAATGGCTTTGGGCCATACGGTCTACACCACAGGTTTTGTCACACATAAAGGCCATGCGAATATAGTCGATCACAAAAAAAGATGTTGACGTGACTGGTGTTGGTTCTGAAGCGATCACCAACAAACGTCATTATACACTGAGCCCTCCAATCAGGAGTTGTCCTTTAAAGGTTACGTTACAATTCAGAAGACACGTTCACCGTGATAGGTCAAGGGTTGTGTCAGTATAGCTTGGCGCCTGTTAGGCGCCAAGCTATACTGGCACTACCCTTGAAATATGGTCGATCCATAGTTTTTGAAGCGGTCACTGTCACGCCTGTAATGAATGAGAATCAGACGGACAGACAGAAAGACAGGAAGACAGACAGACGTACAAGCCACACTTTTTTTTTTTTAATCTATCGAGCGGACTAGCCGGCCAGTAAACTGATCGACAACCCAGCCAGCAGACCAGTCAACGGCTAATCATGCGCCCCATTGACCAGTCCAACCAGCCATTGAATCAACTAGCAGTCTGTCTAGCCATCCAACTAACCAATAAACCAGAAGGCCAAGCACACTCATCCATACAGCAAGTTAGGCAGCTGCTGTCACGGGATATAGGTGCATGTACCAGTGACCCTTCAGTATCGTCTGCTACAGGGAAACAGGATTAGTTTGTTGTTTAGGTTCCTCTACAGCTGGCAGGAGGTTCACTTGTGACTGCAATGTATCTCATGCTCTGCTCACGGTGTGTGTTTTGTCCCATGTAACCCCACAGCCGTAATTCGCAACTTTAGAGGTGTCGTCACGTTTGATCGACTATGATAATTCAAGGGTAGTGTCAGATAAGCTTGGCGCCTTTAGGCGCCAAGCTTATCTGACACTACCCTTGAATTATCATGGTCGAATCATCTCCTGCTGTTGTGCTTTGGGACTAAATGAGTTAAAGTGCATGGAGCTGACAGCTGAGCTGCGACCACCCAGTAAGTAGGACCGATTACGGGCAAGGTAGTTCACGACACGGTCCTAGCCGGGTCTTTGAATGTTTTTTAAACTCATTCAAAATGCCCCGCATCAACAGCTGCGAAAGTGGCGCACAGCGTTGCGGCGGCAACGCTATACGACACTTCCGCAGATGCTGATGCGGGGCCTCTTTGAATGAGTTTTTTTTAAAAAAAACGTGTGGGACGGAGTGTTTCTGAGTTTTAACCTCACTGTGCCGGGCAATGGCTCAACAATTTACTGTAGTTAAAAACGGCATGAACAAAAAGCGTACAGCAAGGACGCAGTAAAAATAAATAAATAAATAAATAAATAATTTTTTTTAAAATTAAACTGCTCTGGTCTGTGACCAGAAAACACAAGTTAGGCGTACTTACGTCAAACAGTTTTTTCTTGACGTCTTGAACCGAAAACTCTAGGGATGAGATGGCCCCTGCATGTCGCGTGCTGACGGCCCTGGCTTCCGCTCTGCTCTGTTCAAGCTGGACCAGCAGATGCTGGACGTGGGAGTTTGCATTTATGGTTGTCGTCACGTTGATTTCTAGTAGATCAAGGTCCGTCACGAGATGGTCCAGCTGTAAGGAAGACGATTGTGAAATGTCACCACAGATATAATCTTTCTTCTTTCTTTCTTTTTTTCTTCTCTTTTTTCTTTTTTTTTTTTTTTTTTTTTTTTTTTTTTTTTGGGGGGGGGGGGGAGGGAGGTTAGTTGGTTAGTTTTTTTTAGTTTAACGCCGAACAGGCGACTAAGACCATGCCACGGGGGCCGAAGGGAGGAGTGAGGGCGGGAGGGGGGAGTTCTCTCGATTTTGGTTGTTTAGCCGTCATAAGTCCAACAAGATGAACCATAACTCATAAAGTCCCTTCTATATGAGAGCTGTCTTCGCTGTCAACGGTCTCTACCTTTTCTCTTTGACTTGATTCTGATGTTGAACTATCTCCTTTTGAAAAAGACTCGCAGATGTGTCAATGCGTCATAGTGAACTCAATAAGGGGCGCGTGCAGCGCATACGCGTCATTGCCGGTTTATCAAACGTCATTTGTCATGACGTATTTTTGTTTTTACGTAATTTTATATTTAACGTGATATGAGTTTCGCTTTCGTTTCGAGACTTGGAAAAATGTTGACAAAACTAGAATTTTACGGTACAATTTCAGTCTTGCTATAATTTGTGTGAAATCAGGTTCACTTTACTAGTTACATGCTATACTATGTACACCTGCATGCTCTTCTGAAAGCGCGTCGATGTGTGTGTATGTGTGTGCGTGTGCGTGTGCGTGCGTGCATGCGCGCGCTGCAAACATCCTCAAGAGGCATCGATATTCATGCCCCCTCCGGGCACATGAGGAGCTATACCTCTTATACCTCTTAGAGATGCACGCATATGTGAGAGAGAGAGCGAGCGTGCGAGCGAGAGAGAGAATTACGTCATATTTAGATTATGTCTGCGTGATGACGAAGTTTCTTCTTTTACGTCCCCGCCACTGTCTGACTTTCTCCAGATGTCAAGTTTTTTTACTGTTTTATTTTTTGTCTGAAAAGAATTAATTTTTACTGAAGAAGCTGGCTAACGAACTCATCCAATATCTTTCTCCAAACTAGCTATATTAGGTCACCTGAATGCTCTTCTGAAAGCGCGACGATGTGTGTGTGTGTGTGTGTGTGTGTGTGTGTGTGTGTGTGTGTGTGTGTGTGTGTGTGTGTGTGTGTGTGTGTGTGTGTTAGTGCGTGCATGCGCGTGCGCTCCAAACATCTCCAAGAGACATAGATCCTCATGCGCTCTCCGGGCGCATGAGGATCTATGCCTCTTGGAGATGCCCGCATGTCTGTGAGAGATCGAGCTAGAGAGAATTACGTCATATTTAGAGTATTATGTCAATGTCTGCGTGGTGACGGAATTGCCTCTTTTACGTCACTGCCATTGTCTGACTTTCTTTAGAAGTCTAGGTATTTTACTGTTTTAATTCTTTTCTGAAAAGAATTAATTTTTACTAAAAACGTTGAAAGGATGCAAAGCTGGCTAACGAACTCATTCAACGTCTTTATCTAAACTAGCTATATGCAAAAGTTCAAGTAAATATGACAAAAATTACGGACTCTAATCAGGGTCAACCGACTTCCTATAAAAGGTTGTTCATGTCTTAAATGAGACATTCAATTACAATATGCTCGGAGGCTCTCTTAGCCACCCCTTTAAGAAAGTATTTCGCCAAGTTTCAAGCTTGTGTGTACCGAAATATCGGAGATCCTCTTGTTTACATACATACGCACACACACACACACACACACACACACACACACACACACACACACACACACACACACACACACACACACACACACACAAAGTCATACACTGTGCGTACAGCGCTTCGTTCAGCAGCGAGGTTAGCGTAACTAGTAATTTTTATCTTGTTACTTCATTTGTGAGAGGTTTAGGCCTCCCGCCTTTGACATCATGGACATGCTATTAAATTCGTCCCACCGCGACCCGTCCTAAAAAAAGTCCCTTCTATAAATAAAAGGGACTTAAAAACTACAAATAATGTGGCGGTCTGCAATTGAGGACGTCACAGTTCTAAGCCGTAAGGTCCGAAATCACAGACCTGACCCAGTGTCTTCGTCGTCATTTCCATCGTGGAAACCTGTCATCATATGACGTATATAAATATTTGAGCGATGTAACGAATAGCGGTAACTATTCCCTTCAAAAATTATATTTATTCCTAGCACGCAAAGAGCATCGGGCGTATGTCGGCTGTAGTTATCCCCCGCACAAGTTTGCGTGGGCACACTGCGGCTACTTCGGCCCGATACCCTTTGGCGTACTGGGATAAGACTGACCCACAATAACACCCCCCCCCCCCCTTCCCCCTCCTACTCTCACCTCCGTCCACTCCGAGAAAGTCAGACAATCTAATCTCGCTCTAGCAGCGGCTAAGGACACGGTGGCGTACGTTCTCTTGTCCGCATTCTGGCACGCAAAAGAACTTCGAGCCGATGTCATCCTTAGGTGACCCACGCTCAGACCTGAGGGTCTTTCGCTCCCCGAGTTAACACAAACTGCAGTGGTATTTTTTTGTTTGTTGTTGATATAATTATTTTTTTAAATGAAGACATGACAGGGGGGGGGGGGGGAAAGAAAAGAAACAAACTGCCTTTTAAAAAAGCGACAAAGGAAAACAACGGACTTGTTCTTCCAGCCACTGCAGGCTCGCGTTCTGCGCCTCGTTCTCCTGCGCTAGCCTCGGGACGACTAGAAACAAAAATTCGTCCACGAACTGCTTCTGTAGCGAGAGAAGCGCTTCCAAGGCACCGACTTCCTCAGCGGCAATTTTCAGTTGGGCTGTAGCGTCTGAAAAAGTAAAAGTCAGCCTTTGAACCAGTAAGTAAAAGCCATAGGGCCGGTCGAGTGCCGCCGGTCCGCGCACGGCTGTGCGCGGACCGACGGCACTCGACCGGCCCTATGATCGTTTGCGCAGTAAGGAAGGACTAGAGTGAAGCTGTGACTGTGCGTATTTATGAAAGACTTAAAGGCCCACGACTGAAAGAGTAATAAGTAATGTGTAAGCCTTCTGTAAAAGTTTCCAGACATAAATGAAGAAAAAATAATAATAAATTCAGGTAACAACTGTGTGTTGGTCTGTGGTTTTGGCTTTACTGTGTGAAACTGTCTGGCCTTAAACCGCATACCGGAAATCATGTAAGTGATGGAACGGTCACTTTTTTTTTTAAAAAAGTAATCACTTTGCAAAGATATCCAACACCGACAACAACATTTCTATTGGTCTGTAATTTGTACTTTATGGCTGTTACCCACAAAGCTAAAAAATCACAGACTAACAGACATTAAAAGTTATTTTCTTTCTTTTTTAATCTTCGGGGGTTCTATCTCCGGGAACTCCGGCTCTTCCTCCCCCTCCACTTTGGTACCGGTTTCAGGCCACTTCATAAATTTCAAATACCAGCGATCAGAATTTCCGAAACCTCAGTAGCTGAGCCGACCCTTCGCACCACGTGAATATCCTGTGTTTGTCTTGTACTGTGTTCGTCTTCAGAGTGAATGCGTGTGTGTCACGTGAGCGTGCGTGTTGCCGCGGGTGCAGTTCGCGGCGCTTTGAGCCGATTCTAAGAATTGGGTAAAGCGACTATATAATAACCGGTAAAATTATTAATATTGTTATACTGTGTTTTGCTATCTTGTTTCATTAATAACACAGTTCATACGTCAAAACATTCTCTCCTGAAATTTGCTGTATTTCCTTACATGGCCTTACACTGCGAGGCGCCTGTGTTAACGGGGGTGGGGGATGAGAAGGTGGGGGGAGGGGCGGTAGGGGGGAGTGGTAGCGGGGAGGGAGGATACCCGCGCGTGCCCTTGTCGGTGTGCGTGTACGTGATACATTATAAGTTATTGGTAGCAAAGGTTTGCTACACCGACCCTTGTAGGCCTAAGCGAAGTCAAAGGAACCATTGTACCCCGAAGGCCAAAGGCCTTCGGGGTACAATGGTTCCTCTGACCTCCCTCAGGCCTACAAGGGTCCGTGCAGCAAGCTCTTGCTACCAATAGCGTATTTTGTTTTCATTCCCCCACTATTTTCGTAAAACAAATCAAGAAGAAATCTTCCGACCTGGATCACGCCAGACATGCCTGACTTAAAAGGAATATACATTTAGACATAGGCCTTATGATGTAATTAACAAAATTTCATGACGTTGCCGTCTCCAGTAGCTGTTGTTTCGAACAGCACTAAGTAACTTTGTACTTTAGATCGTTTATTTGTGATCTTTTATAGAACAAACTGTCATCCAAGACGCGTCAGAAAGAGGGCTACAAAAACTGACCGTCCACCATAGCGAAGAGCTTGTCCGCCGAGTCCAAGGGAGTATTTTGTGCTGACGGAGGGGTTGACCTATAACTGCCCAAGCCGAACGGTACCCTGGAACACACGGCATGCCAGTCAAACATACGTACTTCAAGTTAACCTCTTCGCTGCTGAGAAAAGGTCAACACAATTCAACTGCAAGAGACATAGATCCTCATGTGCCCCCGCAGTTGCGGGGTGGGGGTGCCCATGAGGATCCATGCCTCTGGTCTAAGACTTTGTATCTATGTTAAATAGACGGCTGTCGCTTTTTGGCGTTGAATTAAATTTCAGAACACACTGCGCCCCTGGCAGTGAAGGGGTTAATAGCAATATGGTTGGCCCAAACTCTCAACAACAAAATTTGTGTATTCATCTAACCGAACCGGGAATAACTAAACAAACAATGAGCAATTAATCAAAATGCAAATTTCATAAGCATTGAACGATTATATGCAATTAAATCGATGACGAACGAACGAACGAACGAATGAATGAATGCATAAAACAAATAAAGCACTGACAACACACATACAAAAACAGACGAACAACTCAACAACAACAGAAAAAAAAACACAAACGAAGAACGAGTTTACTCGTTCTTCGTTTGTCCTTTTTTTTTTTTTTTTTTTTTTGTTTTTTTTTTTTTTTTTTTTTTTTGGGGGGGGGGGGGAATGAAAGATCGATGCAGGATGTATGTTATTTAGAAACCAGATCAACGGACAATTTTGCATCAAGTTATTTTCAAAACTGTTTAATCTCTCCGTTTGTCGCTAGACGTCATCCACAGTAGGAGCAATACACTTTCCATTAACACATTCGAGACTTGTCGCATCCGGATTCGCGGCTGGACGCCGCGAATCCGGTTGCGACACGTGTCTCGAAAAAGTTAACTTTTGTTTGGAAAAAAATACCGAGTGGTTGCAGAGTTATCAACGTTTACAATGTGGCGAACATGCAGATTTACAGCAGACCTATATTACTTCGACAAAATGTGTTCATGTTTATCGTTGATAAATGTATTCTCTGTTCAACTCTGATCAAATCTGATAGCGATGGTGTAAGACTAGAAACATTTGAAATTACGGTTAACTCTTTATACCCCAAGACCGCCGAAATCCCCAAATGTTGCCGTTGTCCTCTGAAGATTGCAGTGCAGTGCATGACACAGATCGACCATGATAGTTCAAGGGTGATGCCAAAATAGCTTGGCGCCCATAGGCGCCAAGCAATTGTGGCGTCATCCTTGAACTATCAAGATCGATCCATATCTTGTTGTGATGTGTCCGGGGAAGAATGAGTTAAAAAACATTTTGTAGTTTGGCAGTTTTAATGGAGACGTACTATGGTGTTGAGTTAGCTACTGAATTGGCTTGTGTTTTGAAACCCCTCAAAACACACCATTTTATCCGATTGTGTTGCAAATTATTGTCAAATTTGACAAGGGAACGATCAACGTTTAATCTGCAGTTGAAAATTTAAGAAAATTTGGTCTATATTAAAAATTACAAAACGTTGGGTTTTTTTTTTTTTTTTTCCCCCAAATGTAACAAATCTCGTGTTTGTCGACTTCGGTAAGATTTCGCCGCCAGTATCGTGAATAGTGCCTCAAATGAATGGCGAATGAACAAATCACAAATGAACGAACAAACAAATGAGTGAGTGAACGAACGAACGACCGACCGAATTAATCAGTGAAGCAATGCATGGATCGAGCGGTACTTACTCCTGGCTGATACGGAAATTTTCGACGCCAGTTGTCAGAAGCAGCAGGAAAAAGCATGGCCTCCAAATGACCTCTGTCTGTGCCATCCTCAAGGTCAAGTCTTCTCCAGTTGGTAAGAGACCAAGAGTGAACAGAAATACTGTTGTGGTAAAAGGCGTACAGCGTGGCTCGGCGTGTTCACCTATGAATTTCCACACAGCATGCTATTTACTGGTCTTGAGGCCTCGACGTCTCGCTACCGTGAAGGTGATGCCAAAGACGGAGCACCAGAGAGAGCCAGTTCAAGTGATCACTCTGACAGGCTTAGACCGGAACTCCTCCGAACCTGTGAACCTGCTAGTGGCACGACTGGTGACGAACTATAAACGGGGGAAACTCGGGGTCCTAATACATACGTCTATGATGGGGTCAACTGCGTGAATGAGCTGAGTCCTGCGCCAGCCACTAAGCAAGGTGCTCCGCCGAAGCGGAGCACCTTGCTTAGTGGCTGGCGCAGGACTCAGCTCTCATGCAACTAGCCCCTGATCTGAAATTGTCTACCCTAAGGCTTCAAACCGTCGGTCCAAAATCACAGACCAGGTCACATTTTTTTTGTTATTCGCTTGCGTTACAGTCGTGCACTCAACCCAACATGACACTAAACACCCTCGGTTGAAGAAATTGCCTAAACAAATGTCGGTCAGCAAGAGAAGCAGATTGCACCTGCAAGGGTTAATGTGACTCTGTGTCTGTTGCAGATGGTAAGGTATTTATTGAACGCCTGATAAGAATGTATCATCGGATGTGTAAGATGTGAACACGCAGATTTTCGTTGTGCAACCTGCGACACGCCCAAAGGAGCGTCTGGTTGACGCTTTGAGCAGCGGCGTATTTGACAGACAAAATCTTTCATTCACATCCATGTTGATTAAACACCAAATGACCTCCTTCTTTTGAGGAACACAGAAGTTAATGTAAACAGCAGGAGGTATAGGTCTAGGTCTTTTTTAGGTCTGAAGGTCTGGTCTCTTAGAGCCCACTGCTCCTGGGGTATTTAGCGCGATATAGATGCTTTTTTTCCCCTTGACATCTTTGCCACGTATCGCGCACACAGAACTGACCTCCCTTTCATATAAAAAAGTCAGCACCTAAGCCCACCTTTTCAAAGACGGTTAAATGCACCAGCTAATATGATACTTGACAAAACTTATTCGTGAAAACTTTTTTTTTGTCGTCATATAACTGATCAAAGTTTGATTAATCTCGAGCACAACAAAGCAAAGTGTTTAATCTCTCCCCCCCCCCCCTCCCCTCCTTCCATACCGTGGCAAGAATAACTTTTCGCTTGGAGGAAAAAAAGGACCGAAAAAAAAGCAAAAACAAAACAAAAATAACACAACGAAGAAACAGTCTCGTGTTTCTGTATTCCATCCAACTTGCATCATTAACTACAATGCCCTAACACGATCCTCACACCATAAATAACACCATACCCTACATTTGATACCACTCTCAATTCGATGTCTATCTCAAACTGAATTCAGTTACTAAGGCAAAAGGCATACATTTGATGATACAGTTTATTGCCATATGTTTCCATGTACAAAACAATAAATACATTGGAATTTGTCTTGATGTCAGTTACTAAGACTAAAATAACACACACACACACACACACACACACACACACACACACACACACGCGCGCGCGCACGCACGCACGCACACACACACACACACACACACACACACACACACACACAGTAAACTCTATAATATGATTTTCATGCTAAATACTACGCAAATACCGGTATCATTATTAAACACCGCGAACGGGCTCGCCTCACTGATTCAGTTATAAGCTGACTGTACACATTCCGACAAGTTCTCACTCGCCACTCGCGCTCTCTGTGAATTCAGGGGCTCATGTAAATCTATGTCTCTTGCATAATGGAGAAGGATGAGGGAACAGACCTAAATTCCTCCTGCCTTTGTAGTAAAAATTAAACGCCCATCTTAACTCCAGCATTTCATAAAAATCGCAAATGCCCACTCCCATACCATGGGTGCATTGGAACTCATCGTGCAACCCCCGGCCTAGTAAGCAAAGGTGTTCGGACGGACGGCAGCCGCAGTTGGCGCGCCGCGGCACGGCCGTGCGAGGGCCAACTGCGGCCGCTGGTCGGCCCGACAGCCTTGTGCTATCGTCTGAGCCGAACGTATTCCAATTTAAATCTCGCGAAAATCCCTCGCAAAATTTCCAGATAGCAACTCCTTTTGAAGTCTGTTCTTAGCGGCTTTCAACTTTAAATATTAAATATGGGATGGCCCCGATCATTGCAAACGTAGGGCCGGCGCAATCTTGATTGCTGTTACCACCCCCTTTGGCGTGAAGGACTTTGTCTTTGCTACAGGCAAGATGGTGTTAATTCATTCTGTCCGCGACACACCGCAGCAAAACATGGCTCGACCATGATAGTTCCAGGGTTGTGGCAGAATATCTTGGCGCCTATAGGCGCCAAGCTATTCTGCCACCACCCTGGAACTATCATGGTCGATCTGTCTCCTGGATTTCAGTGCAGTCCTCAGAGGATAACTCCAAAATGTGAGTATTTCGTACCTCGGGCACAGTGAGTTATTGTTGGCAGTATCTCCTTGATATACGCCCTTGGTATGTCGTGCAATAATAAAGGACTAGTACGACCTTTGTTTAATGATGAAGATTGCGTTTCTTTTGTTGGCAGTATCTCCTTGATATACGTCTGTGGTATGTCGTGCAATAATAAAGGACTAATATGACTGTTGTTTAATGATGATTGAGCGTCTTAAAATAACAGACTTTTCTGCTCTTCTTCTCCTTTGCTACGCAGGAGAGTTCTATCGCCCTATGCAGTCAAGGGACAGCATCCACTGTTGAGTGTGCCTGGACAGAGGAAAAGATGGGAGAACAATATCTCGGAGTGGACAGGACTGAGGCTGGGCGATACGCTAAGAATGGCAGAGAACAGAGAGGAATGGAGGGAGCTGGTTGCCAAGTCATCAGTGGTGCCCCAAAGGTCGGCAAGACTACGGGAGATAGAGAGAGAGAGAGAGAGAGAGAGAGAGAGAGAGAGAGAGAGAGAGAGAGCGAGAGAGAGAGAGAGAGATAATTGAATTGAAACTTTATTTTCTAAGGATGAAGACAGTAGGCACGCAGGCCTTTTTACACGTCTGTCCTTAATAACATCTTAAATAAATATAACAGCAGAAAAGATAACATGACTAATAAATAAAAATAAAAAGAAGAGAGGATAATAATAATATAATAATAATAATAATAATAATAATAATAATAATAATAAACAGAAATATTTCGCGCGCGCGCGCACACACACAGACACACACATACACACACACACACACACACACACACACACACACTTTCAGTCAGATGTAAGGCAACGCAAGGGTAACGCAATATGTCTATTACTCAAGTGATGCGTTACAATCACGCACGCACCCACACACACAGACGCACACATACTCACGCATGCGCATACATTAGATTTAAATAAACCTAAAAGTAATCATAGATTATATGTAAGAATATTAACTCTAAGATTTCAACAAAAAACTGAATGAGTAAAGTTAAAACTTCAAAAGTAAACTATTGAACACTAAACATCAACTGTAACTATTGAGGAATTGAAAATATCACACATACACACACACACACACATACTGACATACGGCGGCCGATGCGCACACGTATGCTAGTTGTAAGGCAGCACAAGAATAAAGTAAAACACCCATTACTCGAGTGATGCGTTACACACACATACACACACGCACACACATACACACACACACACACACACACACACACACACACACACACACGCACGCACTCACACACACACATTCAGTCAGATGTAAGGCAGCACAAGGGTAACGCATGGTGACTGTTACTCAAGTGATGCGTTACAATCACGCACGCACGCACACACACACACACGCACACATACTCACACGTGCACATACAATAGATTTAAATAAACATAAAGATGATCATAGATTATATGAAAAAATATTAACTCTAAGATTTTAACTAAAAACTGAAGTAGTAAAGTTAAAACATCAAAAGTAAATTATTGAACACTAACCATCAACTGTAACTATTGAGGAATTGAAAAAAAAAAAAAAAAAAAAAAAACGCACGCACGCACGCACGCACGCACGCGCGCACGCACACGCACACACACACACATTCAGTCAGATGTAAGGCAGCACAAGGGTAACGCATGGTGTCTGTTACTCGAGTCATGCGTTACATTCACACATGCACGCACACATGTGTGCCAGATGCAATGCAGCGCAAGAGTAATGCGAGACGGTCATTACTCGAGTGATGCGTTGCACCACAAACACACACACACACACACACACACACACACACACACACACACACACACACACACACACACACGCACACAGTGAATCAGATGTAAGGCAGCACAAGGATAACGCATGACGCTTATTACTCGAGTGATGCGTTACAATCACGCACACACACACACACACACACACACACGCACACACACACATTTGAGCGTGCAAATATGATGCAAGTTGAATATATGATAGCAGATCAAAGTAGCATGATACGGAATCAGAATTAATGATCATCTTTATGATACTATTAATAAAGTTTGTAAAATACATCTAATCTGTTCGATTATTTCTGAGTAAATATTGTAGTAGTTGGGCTTTGAAGGAGCTCACAGACTGTGCTGATTTAATATTTTTGGGGAGTGCGTTCCACAGTATTGTACCCGAGTAAGAAAAAGACGTCTTGAATATGTCTATTCTGGGCTTTGGAACTACCAGGTCATTTTTACGTGTGTTGTAGGGTGTGCTACAAGTCTTGAAAAGATTAGATATGTAAGCTGGTGTTTTTCCTACTGTGGCCTTATATACCATTACTAACTTATTAAAAACAAAGTGTTGACGGAGAGGGAGCATATGAAGTAAAGCAAGTTTTTCGTCGGTACTTTGTTGTGGAATGTTTTTATCTAATATAAGTTTTGCTGCTCGCCTATGGAGTGAGTTTAATCTTTTTAAATTTGCATCGCTACAGCCATCCCACACAGATGAGACATAATCAATATGCGATTTAATGTGTGCATTATAGAATAGTTGTCTTGTTTTTCTGTCAGTGAAATATTTTAGTTTAGCAAGAAGAAACAAATTTCTTGAGACCACCTTGCATATCTTATCTGTTTGGCTCTGCCAGCTGAGACAGTTATCAATGTGTGTGCCAAGTACTCGATGTTCTTTAACTTGCTGAATTTGTTCTGATCCCAGAAACAAGTTCAAAGGAGGGGGATTGAGCTGATGTTTTTGTCTGGTGGCGACGAGCATGCATTTTGTTTTACCAGTGTTTGGAATCATGAAATTATCCGCACACCATTTTGATGTAACATTTAGACCCTGCTGAAGGGTGAGGTTGACACTGAAAACATTTGAATCAGAAAAGTCTCTTGGCTTGACTTCGCGAACGAAGATTTTATAGGAGTTGCCCACGATGTCTGCATGCTTGTTCGTGGCTGCGGAGGCCAATCCGAGACAGGCAGGTTCGACCGCAGTGGCTGCAGGGGAAGGTATGGCCAGGGTTCTGAGCTGCGGCATCTCTGTTTTTTCTCCTGAGCCGCTTGTCCTTAAGGCTAGCTCTGTGAGAGTCCTCAAAGGAGACAGCTGCCTTGTAAATGGTGGAGCGCCAGGTGTCACGGTCCGCAGCAAGCGAAGACCACTGGTGGTGGTCGATTTGGCAGGCACTAAGTGACTTCTTGAGACAGTCTTTGTATCTCTTCTTTGGTGCCCCTCTGTCACGGTGTCCAGTAGCAAGCTCGCCGAACAGGGTGATCTTTGGTAGGCGATGGTCCTCCATCCTGGAGACATGCCCCGCCCAGCGGAGCTGTGTCCGCAGCAGCAAAGCCTCGATGCTCACAGTTTCAGCCTGTTCAAGGACCTCGACGTTGGTGACATAGTCACTCCAGTGAATGCCCAGGATGGTACGCAGGCAGCGCTGGTGGAAGCGTTCGAGGAGTCGTAGTTGGCTGCGGTAGAGGGCCCAGGATTCGGAACCATACAGCAGAGTGGGGAGGACCACAGCTCTGTACACGCTGATCTTGGTGCCTGTTTTCAGCTGTTGATTGTGCCACACCCGCTTGAAATGTCGCCCGAAAGCGCTGTTCGCTTTTGCCAACCTGCTGTCAAGCTCCTTGTCCAGCTTGGCGTCCGACGTGATAATGCAGCCAAGGTAAGTAAACTGGTGCACTGACTTTAGTTCAGACTCGCCAATGGTGATGTGAGGAGGGCGATCAGAAAAGTCTAATGTGCCATCATCTGCAAAAAGGCTGCAGGTGACTCCAGTGGGAGAAATATGTAGAGGAAGATCATTTATAAAAAGAGAAAATAATAAGGGGCCGAGTATTGATCCCTGTGGCACACCATGACGAATTATACCCTCTGCAGATTGTTTGCCATTTACAAGAACAAATTGAGTTCTATTCTCTAGGTATGACTGAAAAAACGCCACAGCGTTGCTACTAAGCCTGTATGCTCTAAGTTTCTGTATAAGTAGATTATGATTGACTAAGTCGAAAGCTTTGCTAAAATCTAAGAATACTGTCCCTGTCGTTTGCAGTTTGTTCATTGCATCGAGCCATCTATCAATCAGATGAATCAGCGCTGTATGACAAGAATGGCGTTGTCGAAAGCCTGATTGCAAGGGGTCTAAAACTTGATGATTTTCCAGGAACTGTTGTAAATGATGGTGAATATGTTTTTCTATTGGTTTCGACAAAGTCGAAAGTAAGGAAATGGGCCTAAAGTTATTTGGCTCAGAAAGATCTTTAGTTTTGGGCAAAGGAATGACTTTTGCTTTCTTTAGGCTAGATGGAAATGTTCCCTGTCGAATACAAAGATTGTAAATATACGTCAGAGAATCAACTACATATGGGAGAGCTAGTTTTAGTATTGCAGTACTAATGCCATCATGACCAGTTGATCTCTTATTTTTTAGCTGAGATATCGTTTTACCAACGTCATAAACCGTTATAACAGGAATGTTGAAAATACTTGACTTGAGCTTTTCGGCACAGAATTTATCAAGTACGTCTGATATTTGTGACATGTTTGGACAACTTTGTAACAGGACATCAGCAGCAGATAGGAAATGTTTGTTAAATGTATCTGCTGAAACACTGGTGCATGCCGGCTTTTGTTTAGATTTTGTAAATGTGTTCAGGGCGCGCCACACTGTAACTGTGTCCCTTTTCTCATCAATGATCCTTTTAAAGTGACACTTTTGGGCTTCACGAACAAGATATTTTACCTTATTTCGCTGTTTACGATAGGCATCAAATTCCTTGTGTTTTTTAAGTTCATTACGAAGTGACATAGCATCCTTGATATCTTTATTTAACCACAAGGGAGGCTGTGCACTTTTTACACGTTTTTCTCGGTATGGTGCATGTTTATCCAGTACACTTAGAAAAAGCTCATACCATTCTGCAAGCGCAGAATTGGGATCCGTGTAATTATAAACGTGACTAAAACATACTTGACAGAGATCCGATAGGAAAACATCTTTGTTAAAGTGTTTATAAGATCTGAATTTAATAGTGATGTGTTGATGATTTTTGGGGCGTCGGTCACCTTTCAGAGCCCAGCTACAACAGACGGGGTAATGGTCACTAATAGCAACCTCGGGCACCTGCACCCCTAATACTCTAGTCTTGTTGTTTGTGTAAATATGGTCGATCAATGTTGAGGAATTGGCAGTTACTCTTGTTGCTTTAGTGACCAACTGTTTGAGACCAAACAAAGTAAGAGTAGTTTCCCAAGCAGGATTGGAAGAAAACAAATTGATGTTAAAGTCGCCTAAGATTAATAGATCAGAAGTACATTTGGTTGCATTGTCCATCATTTCCGTAAATGTGTCATACCATTCAAAAGTGGCTGAGGGATTTCGATAAACAAAGCAGATTAATAATGGGGTGGCTTTGCTTGCTTTTAGTTCAATCCAAACGCTTTCCACTAGGTCTGATTCTAGATCTGTCCTTCTTCGAGCGCAATCCCTAATTGAATTGTTTAAATACACGGCTATACCCGTGTGTTTAGGGGAAACAGGATCGCGACGAAATACATGAAAACCCGGGATAGAAATGGCTTCATCACTGATGTTAGAGCACAGTCGTGATTCAGTTATTCCAAACACGTGGAAAGCGTTTGGTTGACTCAACATCACACATAAATCTGGAACTTTGTTATACAAATGATATATATTTAAATGTCCTATAAACAAATGATGCGTATCAGGCTTGTCTGTAGACATAACTGATGTAGAAAGATAACAATAAATCAACACCTATGAACCAAGAGCAAAAGATATATATTATTGTATAGACGTGTGTTGTTTTTCAGTGCAGACGAGGAAAAACAAGGCAGTCTATACGTTGACACACTACAAGTTCAATGTGTCTTGACCAACTGTCCAGTAGATGAAGAGTTACTCGAAGTTTTCCAAAAAGCGTCAATAATCGCTTATGACTGATGGTGTGCTGGGAAACACACAAGGAAAAAATAGTGTCACAGTGCACTCGATGTGTGGTACGCTTACACAAAGATACCTAATCAGCGTCCCAAATCGCTCAAAATGTAAATTATGTATTCTTGTAGTGATAATGTTACTGATGTAGTTATAGACGAAGGATAGGAAATACCGTTATAGTGCGCACACGATATAAGAGATTAATTAGGAAGCAATGTCTATGATGTAGGAGATCACTTAGGAAGCAATGTGTATGATGTAAGAGATCATTTAGGAAGCAATGTCTAGTCACTGAAATTCTGCTGAACAACTGGCCCAACAGACAATTCATAGAATATAATGTTTAATAGATGTATATAGGAGGATGCTCTGGTTATAGTCTCAGTAAACACAAGCTGGGCGATTGTACTGAGCCCAAACGTCGTGGTGTGTATACGGAGTGTGTGCCGGTGCGGTGACGTTAAATGGCGGGTAGGGTTGCGCCATAGTGTTCCCCGAAAAGTGGTCCGTTGGCGCCGCACGATACTGCGGGTACATTGCAGGAGCTGTCGAGATAGAGATAGAGAGAGATAGAGAGAGAGAGAGAGAGAGAGATAGAGAGAGAGAGAGAGAGAGAGAGAGAGAGAGAGAGAGAGAGAGAGAGAGAGAGAGATAGATAGATAGATCACATGCTTTGTGAAAAGAAGGGTAGAAAAGGCAAGGCAACATTGAGAACCCGTCGTATCGGCAACCTTCAGCGATCAACGCCCGCACTGGAGCAAGATGGCATTAACACATTTAACCCCAAGGCCGCATTTCCCACGTGTCACCTAACGACTTTGTTTGTTTTAAGAGTGAGTGCGTTCTAATTGTCTTCCTTTTTAAATTATTTGTAAAGCGCTCCGAGCTTGCTGTCCGTGGTGAATAAAACTATGTATTATTATTATTATGTACTAGTTGCAGGAGATGGAGCGACCACGACCTGCTTCTCTCCACCGACTCGGGCAAAATCTCCCTTCCTACGCTACTCGATCTCTCTGCCGCCTTCGACACCAGCTCCCTCCCTCTCTCCACCTTCAACTCGACAGCACACCCATCTCCATCTATCCTCCTCCACCGCCTTCACCACTCCTTTGGCATCACTGACTCTGCTCACTCCTGGTTTCTCTCCTACCTCTCCGACAGACAGCAGTCCGTCACCATCGACGGCGTCTCCTCCAACCCAGTCAGGCTCTCCTGCGGCGTTCCACAGGGGTCCGTCCTGGGCCCGGTCCTTTTCACACTCTACACCTCTCCCCTGTCCAACATCATCCAGTCTCATCACATACACCACCACCTCTACGCTGACGACTCACAACTACTAGACAAAGACAAACTCGACAACACTAAGACACTACTGACTCGCACGGCTGACTGCCATGAAGACGTCAAAAACTGGATGACAGCAAACAAGCTCAAACTGAACGACGACAAAACGGAAGCCATGCTGGTAGGCACTCGCCAGAAACTTTCCCAGCTCCCTCCCTCTCTCCACCTTCAACTCGACAGCACACCCATCTCCCTCTCTGACTCGGTCAAGAACCTTGGCGTTATCCTCGATTCCTCTCTTTCCATGACCAGCTTCGTCTCCGCCACGGCCCAGGCATGTTATTTCCATCTCCGCCGCATCAGTCAGATCAGAAAAAAACTCACTACCGAAGCTGCCACCAAACTCGCTGTCTCTCTCATCTTATCTCGCATTGACTACTGCAACTCTCTCCTTTCCGGCCTTCCTCACTCCACCACTCTCACTCTCCAGCGCGTCCAGAACAATGCTGCCCGCCTCGTCCTCAGAAAGAAAAAATCCGACCACATCACTCCCCTGCTCAAGCTCCTTCACTGGCTCCCCATCCCCCAACGCATCCAATACAAGATTCTGTCTCTCTGCTACAAATCCCTGAACAACCACGCTCCTACCTATCTCTCCAACTTACTTCACCCCTACACTCCTTCCCGCTCCCTCCGCTCCGCCTCCTCATCCCCCGCACCAAACTCAGCACTTTCGGCCCCCGCTCCTTCTCAGTATACGGTCCATCCACCTGGAACACTCTTCCACTCTCTCTCCGCCAGAAACACTCTCTCTCCTCCTTCCAGTCCGCCCTCAAAACTCACCTCTTTCAACAGTTCTAGCACTACATCACCACACTTCCCACCCCAAGCTGACCGTCGTAATGTATTTTCACTATTTGTGGTACGTGAGTCATTGTCTAAAGCGTGCGCATGCGTGTGCGAGTTGTGAGTGCGCGCTTAGAGTTATAATTATTATAAGATAAGCGCATTATAAATACCGTAATTATTATTGTTATTATAATTTATGGGTAGTGCCTGATTAACTTAGCGTCAAGCTAATCTGGCACTACCCTTCAACTATCATGGTCGATCCTTCTCCTGCTGTAGTCCGTCGGGGCTAAATGGGTTAAACGTTTTGCTTAACCCCCCTTTCTTTTATCGAGGTGATTACTACATGATTCAGCTTTTTTAAAAACTTACTCGAGACGTGCCGCCTCCGGACACGCGGCTTACGCCGCGTTTACGGAGGCGGCACATCTCGAATGAGTTAAAGAGCTACGGGCAGGTAAAAGTTTAACATGAATCCCGTCCCGGATTAATATTGACATATTAACACTCTTACGTTTGTGTTTGTGTTATTCGTTGGAGAGCATGTGTGTGTTGATCATGGGAAAGATCCGATATTCATTTGAGTTATTTTGGAGTTATTTTTAGTAGGCATCATTTTCTTTTGCGCGGAGAATTGCGATCGATTTTTGTTGTAACGCGTATTTTCGCTACAATGTTGTAAATTTTGACCTACATTAGACTGTAAGGTTCAAGCAGGGTCGCGATCTTTCTAGTGACCTCAAATATGACGTCAGAGCAACATTTTATCGAATGCGCCTAGATGTTAGTAGAAACGTGTAGATTGATCTAGAGTGTGCTTTTTAATTAATATTGATGAGTTTTTGGTTACTTTTTCTTTTCTGACTGGTTGACTGAGTTGTGTGAATTTGCTGGATTGTTCTTGAAATCTGTAATAGTATAAAAGACGGTGTTATGTGTGTACATTGTATGTATGAGAGACGCAGTGTGTTAAAGTGTTGATGCATTGTAGAGGAGACAGTGTATCAGTGTTGGTGCATTGTATGTGAGACGCAGTGTATCAGAATTATGGATGCTTTGTATAGAGACAGTGTACCAATGTGTGCATGCAGTTCTGGATGCATTGTGCGGATATTGCATCGTGAGAATAAAATATTGTTGGAACTGTTACACCAGTGTGGTCTACAACCTTGTGCCGAGTGTGACGAGTTGCAGCTGAGTGACGTTTCTTGACAAGAACCCTACGTGCGTGCGTCTGGTGGGATTGCATCATACTACGACTACGACTACCACGTGACAAACACATCAAAAGCGTTACATAAATGTGAGCTGGTCTGTGATATTAAACGTTACGACTCACAGCCGTAAAGTGTGAAATCACGGACTAGCACACATGTGGCTGTGACGCACAATGTGAGAGTACTGCCGCACATATGTGGCTGTGACGCACAATGTGAGAGTACTGCCGCACCCATGTGGCTGTGACGCACAGTGTGAGAGTACTGCCGTACTTGTGTGAAAAAGCAAAGAACACAATAATCAATCACAGATCTTTGCTTCAATCGTTTAACTCATTCAGACTGGCGCACGTATTTCCCAAATTTTGGAGGCGTCATCTAACGACTATGCACCTGTTGCAGGAGCTGGATCGACCATGATAATTTTAGGGTAGTGCCAGATTAGCTTGGCGCCGATAGGGGCCAAGCTAATCTGGCACTACCCTTGAATTATCATGGTCGACCCATCTCCTGCTGTAGTGCGTCAGAGCTGATTGGGTTAATAGCACCCTAAGGTTGGACCAACGTGATACATTCCGAAAGAGATGCTTTCCTTGTTCACACAGTGCAGTTGTACAGGAAAAGCATTTCTTTCCGAAAGTATGCGTGTGCTAGTCTGTGATTTTGGACCTTACGGTCGCAGGCCATAAGGTCCAAAATCACAGCCCAGCCCACGTAATGCGTTCAACGCTAGAGGCCGATTTTCTACATCAAAGAGCGAAATATAGGAATTGACATTAGGGACTTCGGGCGTAGTTTAAATTGCTCATACTGTAATGCTGAAACAAAAGCACAGTGCGTTTCAAAAGGCGGACGCCCGCTGCAGTTACGTCAAGGACGCCAAGCAGTCCATCGCCTCCGGAGCAGAGGTGTGGAGAAAGACAGCGGGCGTAGGGCAGACTTGAAAGAGATCCATGGTAAACCACACCAGTCTTTTTGTACGATTTCGAAAGGAACTCCTGAGCATGCTGCTAGCATGGAAATGATGAGCGCTACAACGACATCATCATCATCATCACCATCAACTCTGGGAAGACTTCTGATCGGTTGGGTGGAGCGCAGAGATGCCATCTTGCCCGAAATGAACGTAACTGTATAGCTACGCACTAAAAAAAAAGCACGACAGCTGTGATCAACTATATTATATTCAGTTTTCAAAAGTTCCTAGGTACCAATGTTGAACTCCCAGACTAGACTGCCTCAACCACCCAACTGCAAGAGGCATAGAGCCTCAAGAGTCCCCGCTATCGCGGGGGCTCATGAGGTTCTATGCCTCTTGCTTGCTTTATTTTGTACCCGTTTTCGTTGGACAGCTGAGATTCGCATGCTTTGATTCTACGCTCCTTTTTGTTGCATTTTTTAAATGCGTGACTGTAGTTATAAAAGTTGCGACCTAGTAAAATAGTCGCCAACTTTGGCATTAACTCTTTCAGCTCCGGATCAATACAGCAGGAGATGGCTTGACCATGATAATTCAAGGATAGTGATATTTTAGCTAATCTGGCACTACCCTTGAATTCAAGTTATCACGATCAAGCCATCTCCTGCAACGAGTCGAGTCACGACACATCTGGTACATAGTCGTTAGGCAACACCTCCAAAATGTGAGAAATGGTACCTTGGGGCTGAAAATGATTGATTGTACATTGCTTAACGTCCCGACAGCAACAAGGCTTTCTCAGGACGTGCCTGCACTGCTTGTGAAAAAAAACTAAACAGAAAATTGAATGTATGTCGCCAGCCGGTCAAATACATTAAATAAACCTACAACATGGGGCATAAATAAAGCTAAGACCATTTAGCAACACACATCCAATATCAAGAGCTACAGGCAGTGCAGACAGTAGGGAGATTGATTGATTGATTGTACATTGCTTAACGTCCCGACAGCAACAAGGCTTTCTCAGGACGTGCCTGCACTGCTTGTGAAAAAAAAAACTAAACAGAACATTGAATGTATGTCGCCAGCCGGTCAAATACATTAAATAAACCTAACACATGGGGCCTAAATAAAGCTAAGACCATTTAGCAACACACATCCAATATCAAGAGCTACAGGCAGTGCAGACAGTAGGGAGAGTTTTAAAAAGGCAAATACAGGTGAATGGACAAAGGGTAGACAGAAACACATGCCCCAGAATAGAGAGAAAAACCCACCCTGTGGGGCTGACCAGGGTGACCCTGGGAACTAAAAAGTACCTAACCCCACCCAAGTCCCCCAGGGCAGACCCGGGTGGGGGAGACAGTAGGGAGAGTTTTAAAAAGGCAAATACAGGTGAATGGACAAAGGGTAGACAGAAACACATGCCCCAGAATAGAGAGAAAAACCCACCCTGTGGGGCTGACCAGGGTGACCCTGGGAACTAAAAAATACCTAACCCCACCCAAGTCCCCCAGGGCAGACCCGGGTGGGGCTTGGGGCTGAAAAGGTTAACTGATTACGCAGTTCATCTAACATTGTGAAGGTCTGCTATTTGACCCTAACGGCTCAAACCTTAATGTGCAAAATCACAGATCAGCATATATATAAGTTATTAACTTTGTCCTGGTTACAGAGACGTTTTCATCATTTTCCAAAGTTGCGTCAACACAAGAACCGATGACGTTACAAGATTACCGTCAATAGGTCTATATCTGGTGACGTTTGTATCTTCCATCTCTAGGCGCGTCAACTCAAGCTTCGATGACGTTAATATTTGGTGACGTTTGTTTCCTCCATTCCAAGACGCTCCAAGGCAAGACGCGTCAAAGAACGTCGACACACTTTTCCAGTTGTTGTTAGCGGCAGTGCGTCAAAGAAAAGAAAGTACCCCGGCACCGCTGTCATTTGGTCTCCTGTTCCTGTCAGAAACAACTTCTCACAGAAATCTCGCAAGTCGTCGGCAGTCACGTGGGCCCCCGGTCGAGTCACGACGCATGCGCACAGCTCCTGGTGGAGGAGGGGGTCTGGGACGGGTACTACCATTACGTTTTCCACGCCAGGGCACTGGGCGATGCGTGTTTCTAGCCACCCCGGGTATATTAGGTACGATCCCCGCATGATGCTAAAAAAATAAAAGGAAATAGATTGTTTTTAAAAAGTCGAGACTTAACGTTTTCCTAACATAATACACACAAATCGCTCCCATTAAAAATAGGAATTACATGAAAAATGAATCGACCGTGATAGCTCAAAATGTGATCGTTTTCCGGCCCGATGTCTCGAGAAGCGTTGCATTTTATGTAAAACCGTCCGGGCGCTGCTAAAGCACATAGTAACCCAATGCACAAAAAACATCGGGCCGACGTCGGCCGCCGTTAGCCCGCGCACTGCCAACGGCCTGATGGCTTTTAGCGCATTGGGAAGAGATGACCAGAATAGGAGACTGCGTGCCATTTGACTATTTGTATTCATTTCTTTGTGTAGTTTGTCACAGACGTGACTTAGGGTAGTTTCATAGACATAGGCTTAGAGGGGTTTTAGCTGGCCATAGTACACAGTCGGCCTCCCCTGCAGTCCCATCTGTTCAAATGCCTTAGTCTTAGTCTGTCCCAGTCATCCCCCAATTTTTTAATCCCATAAACAACACAACCGCCCACTTGCTGTGACGTACTTACGTAGTTAGGCAGTGACGTACTTACGTAGTTAGGCAGTGACGTACTTACGTAGTTAGGTAGTGACGTACTTACGTAGTTAGGTAGTGACGTACTTACGTAGTGCTAGAAATTTGGTGAAAAGACAAGAACAAGCCATTTTAAATACCCTGAACAGAGCCCCGGCAGAATTCAATATCGAGGTCAAGCGTACAGACTTCATGTATGTCTAAGCTGTTTCAGGTTTGAAAAGTTGGCCAATTCATGTGAAAAATGGATCTTTCTTATACTCGGTTTAATATTTCTGGGGCATATTCAGGAATGTAAAATCGGTCATTGTTTTTCTTTTAATTGTGAATTTTGTTCGACTGTGCAGCAAGCTGACACATTGTTCGAATTTCTCAAACGTAAATTATCACATTAGGTGAGCTGTCACTGAATGACTGATACTTGTTCTAAGAGTGGTACAGAAAAGTGTTTCTTTGCGGAGATATTTGCGAAAAACGTTGCGCTCCGATGTCAAACGACCTGTATTAGGGTTTACGGTATGTTTAGTTCTGTTGGATGACTATTCATGGTTAGGTTAGTTCGGGTTTAACGTCCACGGCACCGAAGTGATAATGGACAGCCCTAACGGGCGGGTTATGGGGGACAGGGAAATCTATTGCCTATGGAGTACGACCTGAACACTGATCAATTCAGGCGCACTCCAACTGTGCCACTTTGATTACCAGGACCTTTCAAAGGACATGATATTGAACAAGCCCGTCTTTCCCCCTGGATTGCGAGTCCAGCTACCGGGGCCGGGACGGGGATATGAACCCACGACCCGGCGATTCTCTTCGCTCTCCTGCTCCGACGCTTAACCGCATGAGCTATTTTGGACTCTCTGACTATTCTTGTTCAACTATTTCTTCTGTAGATATAGATAGGCTAGAGCAGGGCTAGAGTTTCTACCCTTTTATTTTCACCTTTATGTACTTATTGTTTATTTTCTTATTTTGTTTTCATTTATTTAGTCTATTTTGCTTTCTTTATTTCGTCGTTTTACCCCAGTAACAAAGGCCTTCGGGCCGACGACGACCGCAGTCAGCCCGCCCACTGCGGCCGTCCTGAGCCCGAAGACCTCTGCTTACTGGGTACTTTCTTTGTTCATGATCGTTTGTTCCTCTCTCTTCCGCGCCTCACTACCTTGACTCCTGTCAGGTTTGTGACGCAGGTATCATTCTAGGGCTAGATGGTAACGTTTTGCGCGATTTTGTTTACAGAAGTGCATTACATGACCGTATGAGGATGGCGCCAAGCTATCCTGGCTCCGCACTTGATGAACTACCACGGTCGAACATTCCCATGAACTGTAATACAGCCCTTAGAAGACAATTTCAACTGCGATCCTAGGACACAATGTTGTGTTAGTATCCTAATAAAATCTGAAGTCAGGCAAACCTGAATGATGTGCGACAGACGACAAAAAGATCTCCGTCCTGTGTGAGATACCCAACATCCCCTGTTCGCGCCCAGCCGTCGGGTAGGAGGGTGTTCTCGGTGGCTTTCTCGTTACTCAGGTAGTGGCTTAGTACGAGGTATGACCTACATAAAGAAGAAAGACCGAACTTCAAGAAGCCGTAAGGTCCAAATGATTCATCACAATTCAAATCAAACACTCAATTTGTAATGGCCGTGATGATAAGTACATGTACTTAATTAACTCATTTTACGATACATCAGAAAAGGACCGTCGCATTACCACATGACCTGACTAACCCCTTGATTGCTACTCGACGACACCGTTCGGCGGAAAAGACGCGTACTTACGTACTTACGTGTCTTTTCTGCCGAACGGTATCGTCTGTAGCAGTCATCGGATTAAAAAAAAAAAAAAAAAAAAAAAAAACAAGATGGGATGAACCATAACCCACAAAGTCCCTTCTATATGAGAGCTGTCTTCGCTGTCAAGGGTCTCTAACTTTTTGTCTTTGACCTGATTCTGATGTTGAATTATCTCCTATTGAAAAAGTCTCGCAGATCTGCCAATGCGTCAGTGAGTTCTATAAGGGGCGCAGGACATACGCGTCATTGATTTGTCAAACGTCAAATGTCATGACGTAAGTTTTAGTTTTTACGTATTTTTTTTATTTTCCGTGATATGAGTTTCACTTTCCGGCTTCATAGGCTCGAGAAAATGGTGACAAAACTAGAACTTCACTGTACAATTTCAGTCTTACTATAATTTGTGTGAAAGCAGGTTGACTTTACCTAGTTACATGATATACTAAGTACACGGGTCACCTGCATGCTCTTCTGAAAGCGCGTCGATGTGTGTGTGTGTGTGTTAATGCGTGCGTGCGCGCGCGCTCCAAACATTTTCAAGAGGCATAGATCCTCATGCGCCTAGATGGTGCATGAGGATCTATGCCTCCTGGAGATGCGCGCATGTTTGTGTGAGAGAGAGCATCAAAAGAGCCGCGCGCGCGAGGAAGAATTACGTCATATTATGTCAGAGTCTGCGTGGTGACGGATTTGCCTCTTTTACGTCACCGCCACTGCCGGTCTGACTTTCTCTAGAAGTCAAGGTTTTTTACTGTTTTAATTCTTTTCTGAAAATAATTAATTTTTACTAAAGAAGTTGAAAGGATACAAAGCTGGCTAACGAACTCATCCAATGTCTTTCTGCAAACTAGCTATATGCAAAAGTTCAAGTAAATATGACAAAAATTACGGACTCTAATCTGGGTCAACCGACTTCCTATAAACGGTTGTGTATGTCTTTAATGAGACATTCAATTACAATATTCTCGGAGGCTCTCTTAGCAACCCACTTACGAAAGTATTTCGCCAAGTTTCAAGCTTGTGTGTACAGAAATATCGGATATTCTCTTGTTTATATATATATGCACACACATACATACACACATAATAATAATAATAATAATAATAATAATAATAATAATAATAATAATAATAATAATAATAATACCGTTAGTATATAGGCGCTTTTTCTCAATTTTTGGGAGAATCGACTCAAAGCGCCGCGAACTGAAACCCAACACGCACACTCACGTAACAGACACGGATTTACGCCATTTAAGACAAACACAGTACAAGACAGACGAAGGGCCAGTTCAGCTACTGAAGTTACAGAGATTTTTGATCGCTTGTATTTGAAATTTGTAAAGTGGTCTGAAACCGGCACCAAAGTGTGTGGGGGTGGGGGGGGCTGGGTGGGGGGTGGAAGAACCGGAGTACCCGGAGAAAGAACCCCCGACATACATATATACGCACATATGGCGCTTCGCGCCAAATGTACGTTCAGCAGCGAGGTTAGCGTAACTAGACATGACGTAATTTTTATCTTCTTACTTCAATTGTAAATGTTTTAGCCTGCCCGCCTTTGACATCATGGACATCCGATTAAATTCGCCCCACCGCGACCCGTCCTAAATATATAAATAGAAGGGACTTAACAAATCAATGAATCTCTCAAATTACACCTACGAAACAGCGCCTTGTCCGCCAGTTACCCCAAAAAGTCTTCGGGCCCACGACGGCCGCAGTGGGCACGCGCACGGCAGTGCGCGTGCCCATTGCGGCCTGTCGTGGGCCCGAGAACGTTTTGAATAATGGGATCAATATTCACCTGACAGTGACCTCTCCAAGTTGACCGACCGGTACGTCCTCCATCTCCTGATCCAGAATCCTGACTTCCACCCCGGGCAGCGCTTGACCGTTGTCACAGTCCGTGTACAGCTCTGGATCCTTCACCAATTTGCGGGTGACGATCCCAACGTCTGTGGAACCGTAAGACACGATGAGAGAGTCCGCCACCTGAACGAACGATAAACATAAGCAAAAACAGGGATGCAGGGGGCGGATCAGCTACGTTGCATTTTGGAGAGATGGAAGCTGGTTTGAACATGCTGCACAACACGAGAACGTCAGAAACAAGACACACTGATAAGCAACCCAGTAAGCAATGGCCCTCGGCCGTCGTGGGCCCGAAGACGTTTAGCTATTATATTGGGAATGAGGTGTTCTTTCTTTTTTGAGGGTAGAACAAATTTAGACGTCTCTGCGTGTGTGTGTGTGTGTGTGTGCGTGCACCGTTCTGTGTGTGTATGCTTGTGTGTGCGCGTGCGTGTGTTTACGGGTTGTTGTTTTTCCCCCGTAAGTATATAGCATAAAGCCGTACAAACAATCAAAACATAGATTACAAAGTAAACTAGGTAAAAGCACTGTAAGGGGAGAGAAGTGTGCACGATCGACCAGTGATCATAGATCTACTGTGGTCAAAGCACAAAAAAAAAAAAAGATAGAAAAGAGGGGTGCGCTAAAAAAGTGACTGGAAGCAATGCATATGGAAGCCCCCCCACATATATAATAATAATAATAATAATAATAATAATAATAATACCGTTATTATATAGGCGCTTTTTCTCAATTTTGGGAAAATCGACTCAAAGCGCCGCGCCTGAAACCCAACACACACACACACTCACGAAACAGACACGGATTTACGCCATTTAAGACAAACACAGTACAAGACAAACGAAGGGCCAGTCAGCTACTGAAGTTACAGAGATTTTTGATCGCTTGTATTTGAAATTTGTAAAGTGGCCTGAGACCGGTACCAAAGTGAACATTTCCCACTGTTCAAGCCACTCAGTGCATGGAAATTTAAATCTAGGTCCCCCAAGGGGGGGGGGGGGAGGGAGGGGGTCCAGACATTTAGCCAGTGTGGACAGCTGTTTCGGTCTTGGCTTTCATATGCATTGCTTTCAGTCACTTTTTTAGCGCACCCCTCTTTTCTATCTTTTGTGTGTGTGTGTGTGTGTGTGTGTGTGTGTGTGTGTGTGTGTGTGTGTGTGTGTGTGTGTGTGTGTGTGTGTGTGTGTGTGTGTGTGTGTGCTTTGACCACAGTAGATCTATGATCACTGGTCGATCGTGCATACTTCTCTCCCCTGACAGTGCTTTTACCTACTTTACTTTGTAATCTTCCTAAAATATTAGCACTGGCAGTCTCCCCTTTTCTTTTCATTTTATAAACAAACATAGAGTCCAGCACACACGCATGCACATCTATTAACGACAACTATCACGATATTGACACAACCGTCAACTCACTTTACCAATGGCCTCCTTCGCCAGGTCTTTGCGGACAGGTTGTCCGGCGACACCCAGCACCCTGAACCTCCAGCCTCCGTCACCCCTCTCCCCCACCCCCGGCCTGGACAGCACGCGCTGGAGGTCAAAGGGCAGGATGAATCCCGTGGTGCACCGCTCCTGACGCGCCACCTGGAGGAGCATGGTTGACAGATCATCCGGCTGACCTTTGCTAAACAGACAAGAAGGGTATACATATTCATCACGAAGGTCAAAGTGCAGCTTTGCCCGTTCGGCCTCGACGTACTAAAGCAAGAAATGGATCGACCATAATTCAAGGGTAGCGCCAGATTAGCTTGGCGCCTGATGGCGCCAAGCTAATGTGGCATTACCCTTGAATTATCATGGGCCGATCCGTCGCACATAACTGATCTGAGGAAAGGCTACAAGTTTCAATGTACATTAGTCCGGCAGAAGCAGTCGACAAAAGGTCCTCGGACCAACGCCAGTATAAACCAGCCCACGTATATTCTTGGCCATCAGGCGCCAAGTTAATCTGGCACTACCGTTGCATTATCATGGTCGATCCGTCGTACGACTGATCTAAGGAGAGGCTACAGGAAATGAATCGACCATGATAATTCAAGGTAGTGCCAGATTAGCGTACATGGCTGATCTAAGGAAATGCTACATTTTTCGATGCACGAAGGACCACGCAGCACGAGTCCGGCAGAAGCAGTCGGCAACAGCTCCTCGGTCCAACGTCAGTTTTAACCGACCCGCGCACATTGGTGCGCGGACCGATTAAGACTGACGTTAGCGTGTACAGGTCTTTTCCTCACTGAGTTGACTCAGAAAATGATTAAAAATCCAGCGAAAAACCTGAAATCCAGCAGAACCCTAGTGAGGCCGTAGGCAATGTCTGACACCGGACTCCCTCCACTCCAGCCCAGCTTGCCGTGGTTGTAGTACACGTCAGTCGAGAAATCTGGTTCCGATCCAAGTTTCCCATCCATGTTGCACTTGCCATCAGAAAAAGTTGGACTGGACTCTGGACGGAATTCACTGATTTGACTAGCGTGCAAGGGAGATTGGGTTCTGACGTCCTCCACTCCAAATGGCGCGTAAAACAGGCGGCCAACCTCCAACGCTTGCTTGTGACGTCGTGGCACCAGCTTAGAAAATCCGGTGCTACCGGAAGTGGTCCAGATGTAAGCTGTGTCATCAGGAGTGACGTCAGCAACGTAGGTTTCCTTCTCCTTCGCAAGCATCTCCATGAAACTACTCTCCTCCCCATCGCCCGCCCAGTAACAATGCAGCAACATGCGGAGGGACGGGAATTCTTGAAATGTGACGTCACCGTTTTGTGTGATCACGTGTTGTTTGGACTTCAGGAGTTCGGCGGCACCCATGCGCTGTCTGGGATCCAAGATGACGGCGACGCAGGCTGAGTCTCTTAGAGTACCGAAAAAGTCTGCGCCTGTCAAAGAAACAGGTGATTAAACACATGCAGAACTTAATCCATTAAAGAAACAGGTGATTAAACACATGCAGAACTTAATCCATTAAAGAAACAGGTGATTAAACACATGCAGAACTTGATCCATTAAAGAAACAGGTGATTAAACACATGCAGAACTTGATCCATTAAAGAAACAGGTGATTAAACACATGCAGAACTTGATCCATTAAAGAAACAGGTGATTAAACACATGCAGAACTTGATCCATTAAAGAAACAGGTGATTAAACACATGCAGAACTTGATCCATTAAAGAAACAGGTGATTAAACACATGCAGAACTTGATCCATTAAAGAAACGGGTGATTAAATACATGCAGAACTTGATCCATTAAAGAAACGGGTGATTAAATACATGCAGAACTTGATCCATTAAAGAAACAGGTGATTAAATACATGCAGAACTTGATCCATTAAAGAAACAGGTGATTAAACACATGCAGAACTTGATCCATTAAAGAAACAGGTGATTAAACACATGCAGAACTTGATCCATTAAAGAAACAGGTGATTAAACACATGCAGAACTTGATCCATTAAAGAAACAGGTGATTAAACACATGCAGAACTTGATCCATTAAAGAAACGGGTGATTAAATACATGCAGAACTTGATCCATTAAAGAAACGGGTGATTAAATACATGCAGAACTTGATCCATTAAAGAAACAGGTGATTAAATACATGCAGAACTTGATCCATTAAAGAAACAGGTGATTAAACACATGCAGAACTTGATCCATTAAAGAAACAGGTGATTAAACACATGCAGAACTTGATCCATTAAAGAAACAGGTGATTAAACACATGCAGAACTTGATCCATTAAAGAAACAGGTGATTAAATACATGCAGAACTTGATCCATTAAAGAAACGGGTGATTAAATACATGCAGAACTTGATCCATTAAAGAAACAGGTGATTAAATACATGCAGAACTTGATCCATTAAAGAAACAGGTGATTAAATACATGCAGAACTTGATCCATTAAAGAAACAGGTGATTAAATACATGCAGAACTTGATCCATTAAAGAAACAGGTGATTAAACACATGCAGAACTTGATCCATTAAAGAAACAGGTGATTAAATACATGCAGAACTTGATCCATTAAAGAAACAGGTGATTAAATACATGCAGAACTTGATTCATTTGAGGCGTGTGCACTTACAAACGTACATCGGCAGAGGCTCAAGGTAGCTCAACACACTGGTAGTGGGTGATCAAGAGATTTGAAAGTTAGACAAGCACTACCACAGAACTGGGTATTACGGTGGACCTAATCCCCAGAAATAGCCCTAATCAATGAAAAAAAAAAACGTATTCTAAAGTTTCAAAATCTACACCCTCAGATCCCATGTCCGTAGCTGGGATTAGCAAAACAGACCACATCAATGCTGAAAACTGCATACATTCTCATCAGAATTCATGCCTTTTGCTGGCGGGAGGGCTGAGATATCTCATGTCACTGTTCTCGACAGGCCTGGTAAACTAGGTTCTTCAGAACCTAGCTTACCAGAACTTTCACGAACAGCCGCTTGAGATCCAAAGCTAATCCGAACCTAGCCTACCAGACCTTTCGATAACAGTGGTAAGGTGAACCTATTCAGCCCCGACGCCCTACAGCAGGAGATGGATCGACCATGATAATTCAAGGGTAGTGCCAGATTAGCTTGGCGCCGGCCAGGCGCCAAGCTAATCTGGCACTACCCTTGAATTATCATGGTCGATTCATCTCCTGCAACTGGCGCATAGTCGATAGATGACCCCTCCAAAATTTGGGAAACACAGCAGTGGAGCTGAATGAGTTAAACTGAACCCGCTCTATCCGCGAAAATCGCATTTGGACGGAGACGCTGGCAGACATGAAGTCATATCCACCGAGGTGAAAGTGACCCGGAGTCAAAGCCAGAATAACCCTTACGCCAAATCGACCCGAGGTCATTTCCCCCTGGCAAACTCGGAGTCGATCCGACCTAGTCTTCTTCCACTCCAACGGACCCTGGCTAGATCTAGCGTAGTAGCATTTGTCCGCCCTAGGGACCAGGGGGGGGGGGGAGGGGGCGGGGGGGGGGGTGTGATCTGGAGCGCGCGTCACTTCTTCCTGTTAGAACAGGACCATCAATATTCCGTGGATGAAGGTGTGATGACCTTGTTCTAACAAGATGGCGTCATTTTGTCTTGTCAAGTTACGCCGGAGACAGAGAACCCTAAAAAGATTTGATGAATTCATCGCGTGAACGCACCGTCAACTAACAAAAGCTGTCCATTCATGGCGGCCCCTCCCGCCAAGACCACCCCGAGATCAGACAGCAGTCGTTCTGGGGAGTTAGGCAACGTGTTGCACACTATGTCACCTCGCTGCAAACCCCGCCGCCGCAAGATGGCTGCATAGCGCGAAGACAGCTGCAAGCAAATAACATGATGATTATGGTGATGAAAGCGACGACAAGGAGGATGAATCGCGGGAGATAAATCGGCCCTATTTAGTCAGTCAGGCAGTATCTTTTTCCAACAGCCGCCAAGGTCATCCGCCATTAGCAAAACGTCTTCGGGCTCACGACGGCCGCAGTTGGGCTGTCGCCAGATGTCCACCCCATATCACGGTCTCAAGACTCTGAGACGGGGTCTCAAGACCTCCAATAGCAAAACGTCTTCGGACCCGCGACGGCCGCAGTGGGCCCGAGGACCTTTGCTTACTGGTTTTCGATCGGGCAGACGTCGGACTTAGCGGCTAGCCAGCAAGGTCAATGTACGTCTGACGTCCGCCAGAGAACCTGTTGCAGAATGGATGAGCGAGTGAGTGAGTGAGTGAGTGAGTGAGTGAGTGAGTGAGTGAGTGAGTGAGAGAGTGAGTGAGTGAGCGAGCGAGTGGATTAATGGATGGGTGGGTGGGTGGGTGGGTGGGTGGGTGAGTGAGTGAGTGAGTGAGGGAGGGAGTGAATGAATGAATGAATGAATGAATGAATGAATGAATGAATGAATGAATGAATGAACGGAGGGACGCATGGAGGGCAGGAGGACGGGAGAGTGGGAGGAAGAGATGACGGAAGGAAGGACGGACTAAACACTCTGACCTGCAGCACTTCAGCACGCGTCAACACCTGTCTCTTCCAGAACTTGTCTACGAAGATGAAGGCTGGTTTGTTGGGGTGCGCTGACGCTAGCTGCACTAGTCGGGCGCACACGGTATCCACTGGTAGCTCCATAGATGCTGTGTAGTGCTTAGTAGTACGCTGAGGTGAGTACCCCCTGCTAACGCATCAACGCATGAACTGAGTCAGGGGACAAAACAATAGGTCAAAGCATCATCAAAAATAGTTGCACTACTCTGCGAGGAACCCCCCCCCCCCCTCCACCAATGCGCACACGGTCATCAGGCCTACGTCGGACCGATGACCTTGTGCGCATTGGGCCAGAATCCAGAGCACAGTTCACACGCAGGCTACGAAGCAAATGAGAAAATGAAGTCTAATAGTCCAATTAAGTCAACGGGCTCACACTGGCACAGGGCGAATATAACAATAGTGGCGCGCCGTTATCCTATAGATGACCTACTCTTCTAAGAGACTAAAATACAGGGGAAAGAATAAAAGAAGTCAATCGAAGGGGCGCTGCCACTACCCTCGCGCCGCTTTCGTACAAAAAGGTGTAAAAATAATTCTAATTCAAAACCCGGCAAGAAAACGACAGTCCGAGACTGGCCGCTCTGATCTAGGTCAGCGCTGCCGGTGTGCCGCGTCACGCTATCCAACCAGCAAGTATACTAGATCCTAGATTATATATACCATCAAATATGCCCGACCATGACCAACCATTCTTGCCCAGTCTGACTCATTCGTCCTACTATTATCCTTCGAGAGGTCCGTCGGGCGGCTCGCGTGCTTTTTTGCTCCCGTCACTTGTCCTCGTCTATCCTATACGCGCCATGAGACTATCCGGTACCCCTGTACCGGACCTGTAACTCCTCCACTGTTCTATCCTCACCATCTAGGCAGAACTACCGGCCGGCTAGCCCTCTCTCGCTCGCCACCCGAACCTCACGCTCTACCACCCCCCCCCCCACCCCCCACCCCACCAATCCCACCCCAAAACAGATTGATCGCGGACGGGCCTACCTGCTAAGCATGCAGCAACCGCGTGGTCAGAGCGTCCGGCCAGCGGAGTAGTCCTGTTTAAAAATAGTGTAGCAGGGGAGATAATTTAGCTCAGTGTTCTAGTACAGTAGTACCAATTTCCCCCAACACGCCCGCAGGCCCAGTGGTCAACAGTCCTGCTAGTGTCAGAGCGAGTCAAGTACCAAGCCAATCGGCAAGAAGCACGCCGAACACACCCTTGCTTGCTTCTTTGACAGGGACTAGGGCTTCCAGCTCATCGCTGATTTCGCCCGGGGGGGGGGGGGGCCAGGGGGGGGGGGGTGGTGTCGATCTGTCTGTCTGTCTCTCCGTCGCTCAGCGGCTGGTGTTACTGCCGGGGCCGGGTGGTTGGTGGGGGAGGAGGCGGGTGG